>VWYH01008993.1:0-47462 GCA_013399365.1 Pampusana beccarii
ATGGGCCTACTTCTCAAGCTTGTAAGAAGATGAGACACCTAAATATTTAGGTAACAAACTTGTTAAATCTGCTCTGTGACCAAGACCATCACAGAAACTCTTTACAGGTGGCTTTTTTATGCCCGCATATAAAGGTACAGGACCATACCATTCTTTTAATTTCCCTTATTTTGAAAGTCACAGCATGTGCATAACACTCTACTGCTTTAGAACAATTTACAAAAGGCCTTGCTTCTCCACACAGCCAAATAGTTGATAAACAAAGGTTTCTTTGTTCCCTAATCTAGATAGAGGAGCAAAGGCAGAAAGCCGATTTCGTTTGTATCAGTGTCCAAGCCAAGTCCAAGGTCATGAGTTCTTGATGCCTGTGCTTTGCTTTTGGATCACTGGACCACACCTAAATTCCTCATGGTATACATTTAGAAGCAGAGTATTATCTTATGCCTTGTTAAGGGCACAAAAGCATGGGTTACTGCTGAAAATTCCAGGTGTGTTTAGCAGAGCCTACTTAAACGCAGCAAAGCACATTAATGACCAGACACCCAATCTCGGGTTCTGCCAGGAGGCTGGAGAATGGATGAAACTGCGTAGTTGGCTCCTTGGGGGAGCTGGGAGGGACATGGAGTGGCAGTTTTCAGCTCTCCTTGTTCGTCTTTAGTGATAATTTGCTCTGGCATCAGAGTGATAATCTGTAACAAAGTCTTATTTTATCATTCTCTTAGTACCGTCTCTTCACAGATACTTGTGTTTTCATTCTGGAATTTGTTTTATTCGTTTTATTTGTTTTATCACGCCTGCCCATGGGGCCGGGTGGATCATCTGTATCAGCTGTGTTTAGGGCTGATCGAAGTTATCAGAGCTACATCATAATCAAGAAGCTCAAGATAAAATTCTCTGCTTGCACCTTCTGTAATGACACATAAATTAAGCTTTTTTTTTTTTTCAAGCTGGTTTATATAACCTTTCTTCCCCTACTGCTGCATCTTATATTTGAGAATATGGTACTGCAGTTTGCAGAGCTCTGTCAGAAGCCAGCATACATATGTGCATCTATATAATTACAAATATGGCTATGATAATTTTTGGTCTCAAACAGGTGTTTATTTTTTAGGACGTGAATACTTGCAGAATGACCATGGAGTGATGGTTGATTATAATACCTCAGACCCACTAATACGCTGGGATTCCTATGAAAATATGAGCCTTGATGGGGAGGGTGAGTAATTTGGTTGCATGAGACCAAGACAAAACCTTTTAGCAACTGTTGCAGACAGAGCATTTGAAACGGAGGAAGGGAGAGCTCATTGCCTTGAACCTAAATGCTGCTTTACTGATGTGTTAAGTAGCTGTCAACCATTCCCTATTTAGCTTTAGTGGCTCTAATGGAGAGCAAGCTGTAGTAGTTATTTAAGAATGATTCTTGTAAATGCACTGAGTTGGACTGAGACACAACTGGTTGATAAGAGTTATTTCATTATTTGTAAATGTGCCCTTATTTTGTTTTGTTTTAAAACTTCTAGTTAGAATATTAACATAGAATGTTACGAACAACTAAATGATGTGGTGAGTTTGTAGCCTTCGATACTTCCTGTCTTACCCAGAGTGTTGGAGGAGATGTGCTAGACTGAAACGTTATGGATAAACAAACAGCAAAGAATGTGCGTATTTGCATACTTTCCCTCATAAATGTACCTGTGACCGAAATGCCCTTTTAATTCTTAGATTTTTCTTCTGTAATCTGCTGATACATGCAGAAGATGAAAACTTCCAGTATCTGCCCTAAGATTCTGACTCCCATGTGGATGTTTACCTGCTGCTTTGGTTGAGTGAATGTTGTACTTTTAATGGATATATTAGTTTTCCTGTAAGGACTCAGAATGTCACACCTGTGTCTGCACACCTCAGTGCACTTGCAAGCCTGACATTATTGCAAGCAAAAACATGAGAGAAGGTATTGAATGGATGCCAAATTCTTGTTTTTACAACTCTCCTGTTATGAAACAAGGGGTAGGGCTAGGATACTTAATTGGCTGCTCTCTAGGCTCAGTTTCCATTGATTTTTGTAATCTGGATTCAGCATTGACCATCTAGTGACTACATTGCTGAATGTTTTAGGGGAAGAGGCGTGCTGGGAGCTTGGCTTTTTTCCACTGCACAACTCTTGCACAGGAGTATTTCCCTTAATCCACAGCAGACTCCAGTCTCCAGAAAATTAAGGGAAAATAGAGGATGGGAAGAGAGCAGTCATATGGCATCATTACATGGGGCAGGTAGGGCATTCTGTAGGGAGTCATCAGGTGTAATAGCTGGATAAGACTCTGCAGTGTCTTGGCTGAAGAAGATATCTCAATTACTATCCAGGATGTTTCCATGTCATTTGCTTCTCCTTTTTCCCTCCATCCTTTTCCCACTCCTTTGTCCATATCCCTCAGCAAGCAAGCATTGTTATCAAGCATTTTTTAATTGCTAAGATAGATTGGATAGGTGAATTTGACATTCCCATCCTCATGCATTTGCTCTAGGTCTTCTTTTACGTAGTGTTTGTAAACACCAGGGCAGACTTCTCTTAATGGTTTATTACAGTGATTAAATGATGTGCTTTTGCATTAAAAAGATGTATTGAGTCCTAGTTTTCACTACAGGTGAGAGGCCACTAAGAGAAGATGCTGATTTCACACCCAGAAAGTGGGCAAAGTGAAAAATTTCAGATTCTGAAGTCTTTAGCTACAATCCTGAAGGCAGAGGGGGAATCTTTTCTGTACCTTAGAAAAAATTAAGGTACAAGATACAGTGCATTTGAAAGTCTGTGTAACAGTGGTGGTATGTTAAAGATTCAGGGAAGTCTCATATACAGTGTCTGTTTCAGATCTGCTCTGTGTTAAGTTAAACTCCTAGCCTTATGTAGGAATTGGTCTTCACAGTTTTACCTGTTTTCCCACAGTAATTTTAATGGGAATAATACGAGATGTGAATGTGACAGATGATTCCTGTGTTACATGCCTTTTTGTTCATTTCAAATGTGTGTGCCTATGAAATTCCAGAGCAAGGTGGCCAGTACAGCAAAGCTTTGTGAAATGAACAGGATTTGCTTTGTAGGTATACATGTGTGGAATGGCTATTTCCAAGCTGATGTGTTAAAATGGAAAATTAGAAGTGAACAAGAAAGCAGTATGTTTCTTTTGAAATCCTACACCTATTTGGCCTTGTTACCAAAAGAACAAAAGATGAAAGGACACGCTAAAAGAAAAATGTACCCAAAGTATCTTGGCTTGTTGGCATGATACAATATTGCAGACAGAAGCAATTGCCTTTTAAACCATCTTGAACCCTTTGATGGTAAGAAGGTTGTGTACATTTGTGTTGAATACAGGCCAGGCTTTGGGCAGTTTGCTCTCTTGATATAGTTCCTTATCCCTCATTCATTACAGTATAGGTATTTTGACACTTGGAAAGCAATAAATGATTTTAATTTCTTGTCATACATACTATTTCTCTTCAGATGACTTGGGAAGTGTCTCTTGTATATTGTGCTTATGGTCCTCTGGAATAGACTGAAGACTTTATTAAGTTTCTAAGTTTGTATCAGATTTACTCCTTCCCAAGCAGTACATTAGCACAGAGACTGTTACATGGATGTAAAAGTATGCAGTCAAATGTAGGATTTAGAACCACAAGAATGAGAGGGTCTTCCTCCTGCTGTGTACAAGTCTGAGATAGTTGCCATTATTTTTCTTGTGGTTTTAAAGTCATGGTACTCATCAAGTCTAGTGTGTGTTTTGTGGGCTGGAAAGAACAGAAATGACTTTTGATCTTGCTGAGTGCTCTCCTATTTTTTTTTTCTTACCTTAAGGCATCACTTACCGTACAATAGATGTGTATGGATTTACAAAGGTTGCTCATTTGCTGCAAAATAGCAAGTTGACAAGAAAGATATCCCACCTGTGGCCACAAATGAATAGTATCTTATGTCAAGAGGTTCAAATGTGCTCCAGTTCCTCTTGATAATAATGTTTTTCACTTTATAATTTGGGTATTGTAGTTCACTTACTTTCAGCTGTAGTTCACTGTCTGTCTTACTTTTGATTGCTAAGGTCATATGTGTCTCCTTTATATTTAGACTGATTTTGAGACTGGGATTGTTTGTGATAATATTTTGGGAGTAGTTTGAAGTGAAGTGATGGGCTGAACTAATGTGGGCTTAGTAACTATTGCTATAATTAAAAACTAGTAAAAGCAGTTATTGCTTGTAATTATGGCATTTGGGTCAGGGAGAGGAGGAGTAGTGATAAATGAGGATGAAGTATTTTCTATGGGAACAGAAAGTTGAAAGAAACAAGTGATTCCTTCCCACTCTCTGATAAACTATTAATGTGCTTTACACTTACTGTTATCTGTCTCTCTCTAAAACCAAATGACAACTAGTTTGGAAAAAAGCTCCCCTGACCTCAACCAGAGGGAAAAGATAAATGGAAAAACTTTGACTTGTCTTTTGTTTTTTTAGTTCTCCATGGTAATTTTCAGAATTATTCTAGATAGAGGATGAATCTACCTTTAAGGAACAAATCTGTCTTAAGACAATGATTGTAGGATATATGTGACTGTGATGTTGTACTGCCATTTGTGTGTGCAGCATTCAGTTGTTTAAGAATACAAAATGTTTTGTTTTGCCTTTTTTTAAATAAAGAAGGCTGGTAAGCATAAAGGTTATAGTTGGCCAAAACAGTATTTGTTTTAGTTTGACTGAATTCAGTAGATTGGCAACAGAAATGCACTTGGTTCTTGTTCAGTGTTCCATTTTAAGGCATTTAACTTATTTTAACAACCACTAAATCCCTCTGCACTATTTTGTCTGCCAGCTCTATAATCTGTGGAAAGAAAAAAACGTGTGCATGTTAGAAATTGCTTAAAATGACAAGAGGAGGACTTTCAGCAAGTCTTTACAAGGCAGGAAAATAAATATCTTTCTCCGCAGAACCTCACTGTTTCCTGGCAAAGTGCTTAACAGTGTTTGATAATTAGAAAAGAAACAACTTTGGACACAGAAGGATGTTTTTAATTCAAGCCAAACAGGGTCTTTTGTGACCACACCAATTAGTCAAAAATTGCCAAATATTTATAAATTGATTTGCTCCTGCTCTTTCTTTTTCATAAAGGGAAGTATCCGAGAAGTGTCTCCAGGTAGGCAATAACCAACATTCTGGTATGCACCGATGTCATGTGATTAGATGGGATGTTTGACTTTTATTGAAATTTTTTCTCCTCTTCAACCCAAAGTAAATAGCTATTCAATAGGGAGGCACCCTCTCATGTAGTTAAACACTCCTTTTTGCAGAGGGCCCCTTCAGTGTTGCAAAACTCAAGGGCTGAGGCAAAACTGCTTGGCTTTGGTACCTTAACAGGAATGCAGATGCCTATCAAAGAAAACAGTAGGTTTGATGCCATTTGTAGTGAGAGATGCTGAAAGATAAATTGGTAGCGAATAAATGGTAATACCAGCTTTTAGTCACCAGCTGGGTGCCCTCTTCTTTGAGACAAAGAGTGATTTGTTAGAAGGTAGGCATGAAAAGGTGTGCTGCAACAAGTTCCTCTCTATTTGACAGGGAAAATCGAAGCATCTCCAGAAAATAGAAAAATTTACACTATAAAATGCTGCCAGCTTGAAACAGGATCTGCAGCGCCTTGGAGTGTCTGCCTTTAATTATTTTTCTCTGAGGAAACTTGTGTCTTCTGTTTCTTGAAGTTTTGTATGTTCTTCTAATATATATATATAGTTAGTCTTCTTACTCATGAGGCTAACGAGTTGGAGAGAAATTAATATATAACTTAATTTTGTATATGAGTAATATTGAATGCAAACATAGGATTACAAGGCTTCATTTCTACTTGTGCAGCAATGGGTAATTCTCTTTCTCCTCCTCCTCTAATACAGCATTAATTGTAACAGTATTGTGGATTAAATACCTTTTTAGCTCAATATATTAAGGACTAAATATAAGTTCTTGCAGGTGTTTTCAAGATTGTGGTTGATTAGCCAAGATTGCTCTGGACTGTAATAAGTTAATGTTTTGGGGGTTTGGCTTCTTGTGGTTGGTTTTGTGTGTGTGTGTGGTTTGTTCTTGTTAAGCAAAAAAAAGAGTATTATTATTAATAATTATTATTAATTATATTTTAGGTCAGTTAGGAGCTGATATTTAAATACAGTCAGGGGCCAGACTTTCAAAGAATTTACTGAGTCAAAGTGACTTTTGTGGGCTCATTTTTAAAGACTATCTCTTAAGACATACTGAACATCTTTTTGAAAGTCTTAGGAATTATATGCATTGTACTTGGTGCACTGGGGCATTGATTCTGGTAGGTACCATCTGTAAGCTAAGTGCCAGAGAGGGACATTTACACCGAAGAAGTGTTTTGGAAATCTTATGTCTGAAAACAAGAACAGATTAGAAACAGGGTTTCCTGGACATTTAGTCTAGGCCACTGTGTCTTCCCATTAGTCTCCTGCTTCTGACTGCTTGTACTTAACCTTTCTCTTTCCTATGAGTTCCTTTGCCCTTAATTCTTTGTCACCTCCTATTTATGTATTTTCCCCTAGTTTCCCTGCCTTTCGTTCTGTGAAGGTTGTTTGGGCACACTTGCTTCCACACCCCTTAGTATCAATGTCTTTAACAGTACACAGGTTTCTTTGACACACAGGTTGCATATGTCAAATACTTTCAAAGCTACTGCAGAACCAAATATTTGCTTTCAAAAAAATACATTTTTGATGTCTTCCAGTTGATTTCTGTCCTGTCTCAGTAATAGGCAATGTTGTTATCTTAAGGATGTTCACCAGCCCTTTGTTAAAGGCTTTCATTACACTTTCAGACCCAGAGACCATAGGGCAAAATTTGAGTGGTTTAATAAATGGTTGTGGTACATTCAGATATATTTTGCGTTCTATTTTTATAAGAGTGTAAAAGCCCTCTCTTATCAGCACGGGAGGATTCAGACTGTAGAAACTCCAAGGAAGGTAACAGATATGATTGTGGCTAATGTTCTCCCTTCTCCTTACCATTTTCTCTACATATCACCCAAAGGCCGTTATCTCAGGGCCATGTAACACTGCTTTTTCGAGTGAGTCTTTCTTCACTCAGCTTACTTGGGTTCCTGAGCAGGCTTGCATTTACCTTTTAGCATGTGCCTGTTTCTTAGTCATGTCAACTACAGTCTAAGGTTGTTAATATTGTTAAACACTAATGTCCAAATTAGTATCTCCTTCCATGCACAGATGCTACAGGAGAAACCTCTTCACCCAATCTTACAATAGGCTTAGTGGCCCAGGCTCAACAAAGAGTACTGAAAGGCAAACCTCTGCCACAGGTGTGTGTTCGTTCCCTGTACCTGCTTCTTGAACAACTCTTCTCTCTTGTGAAAGCAATATTGCATCCGACCTGTTTAGCTTCATGAGACAGGGAAAAATTACCTTCATGATGGTGTAGGTATTGGTATCTTTTTTTTCCTGTAACACCTTACTCACTTGGGAGTGAAATTAGCATGGCAGCATCAGAGATTGGAAGTGTAACTGGAAGAAACAAACCAAAATGCCTTAGTACAAATTAGGATTTGGTGCTTGTTTGTTCTGTGACTTTCCTAAGACCTACAAGAGAAGCAATTAAGTCCTCTCTCTGTGCCTGCATCCAAGCACACTGAACTACCTTGTGCATCATGCTTTCTATGTGAGTGTTCAGTCCAGTAACCAATGAAAACATGAATAGAGGGCATCATCAGTTATAGTGCCATTTGCACACAAAATAAGAGATCGTACTGTCTCTTAAATGAATAGATGTGCATGAATGAACTCCTGATTCATGATACTGAAATGATGATACTCCCCAAATGGCAGATCTCTGGGAGGACTTACAAAACGAAAGACAGACATCAGCATGAAAGAGGTTGGATTTTCTTGGGTGTTTTAGGCCACCACGAAGCAATAGCAGTTCTTCATCTGGTAAATCCCTGACGTAATCAGATTGTTCTGAGTGACTGTTCTGGATTTGAGTGTAATTACTGCCCATTTTGCCCATCCTTTAAGTTCATGCACCTTGCCTTTTTTGGCTAGATTCCTTTTCAATGACTCTCTCCTTGTGGTCCTGCTTCAGAGTTTCAGCTGGCCAACACATGACTTCCCTTCATAAGAAGGCTAATGATTTTTTTTGGTGCAATGTGCATTTTTTGGTGCACCTTTCTCCATTGGCAAGCATGCTCTGTTGATTGGAAAGGCCTTGATGAGTTTGTGCTTACAGCTTGTGCAAAGTGTTTTGTTTTGTTATGGAGATGCTTTGGTCAGGAAGGCTTGGTTCTATAATGAGTGGTGGTTTTTGAAGGAGGCTTTTACCAGCAAATTGGACATGTGTTACTGTTGGGATTATCCTGGAACTGTCCATTTTGTTGAGAGTCTGGCATGCTGGTTAATGTAACACATGCGTTAGTTTCTGCCACTGAATACATATAGCAGGTGCTGAAGAAATGAGGACTCTTCCTGGAAAGGTTTTTGCAGCAAGCATCTTCTGCAAATAGTGGTTATCTTTAGTGAACCATAGAAAGATATATAGAGAGGTTTTTTTTCCCCCCACTTGCATGCGTTTCCAAAGGGGTGTTAATACTTGCACAACCACTTCATATATGTGCTGGTGGGTGTTTTTATTGACTTGGGAAAAAAACAGAATGAAAAACTAACCCTCCTGTGTCCCACAACTTTTGATTTCAGTGTCTCATTTTCAAGTGGTACCTATTACATTCAGTAGTCTGTACAAAATGAAGCATACCACTCTTAAGTGTCCTTTTAGCACTATAAATTGCAGGCACTTCTGATAGTAAAATGCGGTTTAATAAATGCCTCCAAACTGTGAGAGAATAATTTTAAGTGATCAACAGCAGAATTTTAGCTGTACCAGTAGCTGTAGCAGCCTTTAGTGCAGTCAGCTGTCCTGTTCTACTAGTTTTTCAGTGGTACCTGGTAGTTGCAAGTGAAGCTTTGCTAAAGGTAGTACACTTGATATTCATGGATCAATCTCAGAAAGTTGTTCTAGGAACCTCTACCCCTGCTCCAGAAGTCCCACTTGTTGAGTGTTAAATGCTCATCTGTGATCCCTTCTATTTAAGGCTGGAGTTCTTTGTGAAGATTTCTATGAACATCAGAGAGCTTTGGGTCAGACTGCTAAGCGATAAGGGGAAATTGAGAGATAGGGCAGACTTCAGGTCTGCCTGTATATTGGTGCTGCCTCCTCTTGGTTCTGCTTTCAAACATGGGCAGTATCTGAATGCTGAGGAAGAGCAGCTCATTCGAACTCCTTCCGGACTGAACAGAAGGAGGCAACTTTTAGTAAGCAGAGGGAAGGGTTTTTTATCTTAACCCAGGCCTACTTCTTATTGTGGACATCTTTTGTCCAACTGTGGAAGAAAAAGTTGCCTTACTAGAGCTGTTCTCTGTTCCTGGAGTCCATCAATATATAAACATGTTGGCTGCTGAAAGGGCAAGAGTTTTTTTTCTTACTAGACACAGGTGGAAGCACTGTGGTATGCCTTCATCTGTGCATTTTCTGAGATGGCCCTAGGCACTGAGCTGTCTCTCAAGTACTACAGGCTAGACTATACCTCCACTTCTTCATGTTCTATATTGTTTCTCTCTCTTACTCTTGACCTTGAAGAATGTTTCCTAGTCTGTTACCCATTTCAGAGACTTGCTAAACTTCTGAAGCTTGTCTTATGTTTCTGGCATCAAGCTATTCCTTGTGTTCCTTTTAGTGAATACATGTAAAATATTCTTTGTAGTATGAGCTTTTGTTTCTAAGTCATTTAGGCCCATTAGAGATTTTACACCAAAACTACATACTGTATTATGTTACTGTATGCTTGTATTTTGAGCATTTGTAGATCATCAAATACTCTTTTTGGGGAAGGTAAATACTACAATAATTATGATACAAGGTTGCTGTATATTACTTCTACTGTTGCTCTAATACCTGAACATAAGCCACAATTCTCTTGAGAACCAGAGCAGAACCCTTTAAGTTTAATTAGTAAGTTAGGAAATCAAAGGTATCTGCTAAATGTGTCCGAGCCTTAGCTTCACTTTCCCATATATGGACTTGTTTAGAAACACTTGCAGATCGGTTTATTGAAAACACCATAGGGAGGTGGAGCAATTTTATTAATAATGGTAATACTAATAAATTACACATTGCATACTCAACAAAAACAATAAATTTGTCTTACTGTGCTCCTGTGTAGTTTTCAGCAACCATATAGAATCACCAGTGTTTTTCTGTTGCTTCACATTTAATGACCATAACTAATTTTTACTAGAAGCCTAACAGTATAGTAGGAAAAAAGCAATGACTCAAGGTCAGTGTGTTCCAGCTGTAAGGAAGAATAATCATGAATTCTGAACCTCAACATTTGGATTGTACATGTGCAAATTAGTGGAATGTTCTTGAAGATGGGCTTTGTTTTTGGAATGAATGGAAGGAAATAGTTTCACATAGTTCGGTGACTTTGTAATGCCCTTAAACTTTGCTTAGTATTTTGTACCTGTGGTGATGTTTTCTCTACCATGATGTTTTGTTATTCTTTTCCTGGTTATCCAAACGCAAGCTACTTCAAGCTAAGTCTATGGTTAAATGACTGAGAAAAGTTTGCAGAACTATAATCAAAATGGCACGACAGATACTAGCTCCTGCATATTTGGTTGCAGTAATAAATGTATCAGTCTATTCTTTGTACTTTGGATCACGGCACAGGTATTATGTTGTTCCCAGGTGGGCAAAAGTGTGATGACATATTAAGGCAGTATTCTAAGAGTGAATCTGTGCTGGCTGGCTCTGCCTGTCTTCCAGGCTGGCTGGATAGCAGCCAGCTGCTGGTCTAGAAGCTGTGCTTTGTGGAGCAGTTTTATCTTATGCCAGAGTACTTGTAAAATCATTGAAGTAGAAATGTGATCCTTTTGAATGCCTGGGAAATATACGTTAGCATTTGCACAGCATAAAGATTCTGTAGGGTCTTGAAGGCCCTCTCCGTTGCTTCTCAGAAGAGTCAGGGCTTAATGACCTCATGTGAGCCTGACAGTCCTGCTTGTTAGCATTTTGCCAACAGCAACCCCCTCAGTAGATTTCCTTTCAGATTGTTTGCTCACTTCTGGGTTTTGTGATACATGCCTTGTTTTCTTCACCCTCCTTTATTTTTCTGTTAGAGTCAAGGACTTGAGCAGCTTAGCAAAAGAGACAGCTTCCTGATGACTTAACTACTATTTCATGTTAGAAAACTAGTTATTTAAAATGGAATGCATGTATGAACGTCAGCATTTGCTTGGATCTCTTGGTTAGTCAGGGGAAGGAAAAACAGTGGTAGATTACTTGCTGTCTTTTTGCTTTCTTTCCAGCCCATTCTGTTATCATCGAATTATAATTTTCTAAAAACTCTCTCTAAAATGTATTTGTGGGCTGTCAGATGAATGTTTATGAATCAGGAATTGATCTTGCAGATTTGACGAATTTACCAAATCAGGACCTACTTTTTATTACACATTTTGAGAGTTGCACTAAATGCAGTTTTAGGTCTCCAAATTGTAGAAGGCACCATGATTGGACAATGCAAAGGTCTAAGATGATATGGATTCACAATGCTGATCCATATCTCTTTCCCAAAACTTGCAATCAGTTCATTTGAATGACCCTTCTTTGCCACTGTGTTCAGACCTGGTGTCATCTGTACTCACAACAGTCAACATAGAAGTTTTAAAGAGATATATATTGTAGCCTGGGTTATAGAATTTAAATGTTAATTTAAATAAATACCTGAATTGGACCAGACTGGCACACTCAGTAATCTGGTAGTCCTCAGATGTGAGTACATGCACACAACCAGAGGTACCCAGTACTGCAAAGGGTGATGTGTCTCAGAAAGCCTGGAACTGATCACAGAGGAAGCTTCAGCAAAACCGGTTGAGTGATAATGGTTTGAGAACATATTTCTAAACACATCCATGGGTAGTTTTAACTTGTAGTTACACAGGGTTTGTGTAAGTTCCCAGAGCATTACTGCAATGATTGTGTGGAGCACCACTAAGGCTATGTAGAACAATAACATTTCAGCAGCATGGTGATCTGTCTGAATGAATCTGTTGCACGTAAGCTATCCACAGGATAAGTTAATTCATGCAGAGCTGTTACTAGCTTGTCCAGGTTTCTTCTGGTTATCTAGGTAGTGCAGGTGTTGGTGTTAAGCCTCAGCCTACACTGAAGCATGCTGAGTGCTAATGTAGTGGTCCAAGATCACCAGTGTGCACGTGCACTGCAGGTTTATAAAGGAGTGAAAGAGGCCTGCAATTGAAGCAAGGAATACAGTTGGGTGTTTTTTCCATACAGAACCAAAATGCAGTGAGACCAAAACTAAATTTGCACCTTAAGTGAGACTCATCAGTTTACACTGAGAGTTTTGAACATACCTTTCTGTTTCTTTTCATATCTTTGAGGCAAATGCTGGAATTTTCCAGCTTACAAGTAATTCTGCATCATTCCAGAGGAGAGAGCCAGTTCTCTGGTTCTGGGAAACTACTGCCAACATAGCTTGTGCTGTGTGATTTATATCTTATCAGAGTCCTGACTGGTTTCATGTGCAGCCATTTACTGATTTGCAAGAACAGCAACACTAGAACAGAAAAGTCTGTGCTTTCTGAATTAGGTTTGAACTGAACTTCTAACTCTCTCATAAGCAATGAGCAGGTAGATGTATTTTGTGAATGCAACAGCCACTTTTATCCTTTGTTCAACCGAGAAGTCATTAAAGTCTTGACAGTCCCCAAAATAGAAAGTGAATGTTGCCTAAGGATGTGTCTGTCTAGTGGTGTTGCATGAATACCTTTGCAGTAATGTTTAAAACAAAAGTTTGCAGGCTGCTGTGTCGTGAGTTACAGCTGTTAATAAAGGAGGAAATAACAGGCTTGCTCCCCTTAGTTCGAGCTGATTTATTCTCAGAGAAGGAGTCAGAGCCTGCTGTGGTTTGAGAGCAGCAGCTGCTACATAAAAATAAGTGTTATTACTGCAGGACTTCCAGAAAACTGTTCTTGCTTGAGAACTCCATTAATATACAAATTCGTGAAAATGTGGATGAGAGTGCCGTAACCTGATTGTTCAATGTGGAGAACTGAAAATAGTTTTCTAAAGGCTGTTTGTTTTAGGAAAAAGACATCAAAAGCAAGCAATCATAAGTGTGTGGCTAAATGATCTGGGAGCTGAAACTCACTCGGCTTCATTTGGATGTTGAAACAGACTGAAAAAAGAACCACTGTAAGGAAATAGCTTGTAGACTGAATTACCTTTTCAGCCAATACATTTCCCCTCCTCCTTGGCTCCAGGAGTTCAGATTTCATTGAATCTGATTGTCCTCTCAGGCTCCTCCTTCGTGTTTACATTTTCATTGCTTTTTCTGGCTGATACAAGTCTCATGCTTCTTAAGCAAGACCATTTACCTCCAGGAGCAGGAACAGCAGCTGCAGCTCAAACAGCAGGAGTAGAAGACATTTGCCTTTTTAGGCTGAGGTGTTTGCCCTAACTCTGGCTTTCCTCTGTGCAGGGTTTTGCTTAGAGAATATTAGCTGATTTAAATGAGCCAATGATTGACTGTTGCAGAAAGTTCCTGATCGTGCCTAGTAAAGAGGTAAGAAACTTTGTTGTGGTTCAAGAGCTGGAAATACAAACCATGTGTATTTCTGTATGAATTTTATAGGAACTATATGGGAAGAGTTTGCAAGGAATGAGGGCTTGTATTTGTTAGGGAGGGAGAAAGGAAAAGACAAGCACACATAAAAAGATTTAGCTTTGAAGGAATGCAGCTCTGGACTTGTCCAGGTTTGCCTGAAGGTAGAAATATTTATTTATTGGGTTGAAAAAAAATAATCCAGATCTCCTGTAAAGTTTCCTGCTGCAACATGAACTAAGGTACGGTGTGCAAAGGTGTGTGCATTTGCAGCCTTCTTTTCGTTCAGGTGGACTGGGTCAGAATGGCTCTTGCTGAATTTGTGATATATGTGTTTACCTAGCCAGCTTGCATTTATATTTGTTTTCACAAGTGGTGAATGGACAGGGGGTAGTTGTGAGGACAAGTCAAAAGGCTGAAACATCTTTTTAAGTCACAAGCCTGCATTTGGGTATTTGGATTTCAAGGAGGGAAGTGCCAGGAAACACACAGGCTTGGAAGGAAGCCACTGAATTTGGTATGTGCTGGTATTTCAGCTCCTAATTTTTATATAAGTTGTTCTTTGTGTATTAGGTATGGGAGTGAAAATACACACATACCCTTTGCTCTGAGGCTTTAATTTATAAGAGAGTCTCTGATACTGGAGTGTGTGTATGCAATTCAGATTCAGTGTGTGAATTTTGTCAGACTTCAGCCTGGGCAGTTCAGGGAGTTGGAATAGCTCCTGGTAAGAGAGGTCAGGCTGAAAAAAAAGAGCCCTTCGGATTGGTCAACTAAATTCCAGCATTACTCAGGTCTCCACCGTTGTGAACCTCCCTTGTTTCGTGACAGCTGTGTTACTCCCACATTTTATAGAGTGTTGCTTCCTTGGAAAAAATGAGAGCGAGGATTGAGCTGTGCATTGAGAGGAGGTATCGAATGCATAAAACCTCTTCAGTACTATCGCTTAACAAGGTGCACAGAATAAAACTGTGCATTGCTATTACGTTTTTTAATTTTCTTTGGTCAAAAATGTTCCCTGCCTATATGCGTAGCTTCACTTTTGCAATTAAGTTGGTTATCACTGTTTTTGGAGAAAACGTGAAGACCAGAGTAAAGTGAAGTCCAAAAGTCTTAGTGCGGAGGTATTAAAAAAACCTATGATTTAGAAAAAGGTAGAATAGGAAATGAAGGTCTTAAGTAATATGAGAACTACTTCAAAATTTGTATTTTGAAGGTTTACAGTATTTGAGTAGTACACTTGTCCTGGTTTTATGAACAAATGAACCATATATATATAGTTTAAATATATATATAGTTCATATAGAGACCATATATATATTAAAAAAAAAGTAGCGCACATACATGTATTTTATATACATGTACATGTGTGAATAGAAATCTATATCTTGTATTTTCTTTGACTGTTCACCTGTTCTATACTGCGATATCATTGAACCTTTCGAGGCAGATATTACCTGTTTTAAATGGAAACAGTTACCACAAATCTAAGTATTCTTGGGGTTACTCTGGTTCAGAAACATATCTTGGGCTGCCCAGTTTAATGTTTAGGTAAAACCACTGATGTATACATTTGCTCTATAAATGCTAAGTCTGTCTGCAGAGTGTGATACCGTATATTTTTGTCCCCCCTGCAGAAATGCTATGTTTTAAAATAAAATTATGGTTATTTCCTCATACAGCATTTCATATTCCTTCTAAACCAACTTAGGAGGGTGAAAAAAATCTAGGTAGAGTTCTTTTTTTTTTTTTTTTTTTTTTTTTTTTTTTTTTTTTTTTTTTTTTTTTTTTTTTTTTTTTTTTTATTTTTTTTCTTTTTTGTTTTTTTTTTTTTTTCTTTTTTTTTTTTTTTTTTTTTACCTCAACTAAGTTGTATTCTTTCCACTGGACTTGCAGTGACAAATCTTACACAAGTCGGAGGTGAAACGAAATTCCTAATGCTGTCAGCATTACACACCAGAATTTTTTTTAATTGTTAATGGGTGATTACATGTAAGTGCTTGTCATTCATTAAAAAAAATCTTAAGAATGCTTTGCTACAACTGTGCAAATTTGAAATTTGTTTTTATTTGTGATGTGCAATATCCATTGTGTTTTCATGGTCAGGAGATGCAAGTTTAAATATCCAGAGTCCTCAGGAGTCACTGGATTTTTGTTTAGCTGTGAGTCTCATTCTTTCTCATCTGTTTATAAGGCAGAATGATAATTTTTTTGGTGATTATTTGAGGTTTCTAAAAAAGGCAGCTGCCTACTAGAGCAAAATGGTCTAGTTGCAAATAAATTGCTTTATCCCACAACTGAAGGTGTTTCCTTATGAAGTCTAACAATACTGTATTCACCTTTAAGTTCACAGTTAAAAGTCAGCAGGTCCCAAACATTTCTGTTTCTCACTTCACTTGTAGACAGATAACATGACTCCTCAGGTTCTAGCATAAATATCAAAAGCAGTGTCTGTTAGGCTCACCATTCTACTTTTGACTAGTGTGACCTCTGTTTGAGTAGCCAATATGAGAAATTGCCTTAGGGATTTTTGAAGCTTGTCAGTGGGATATTTAAGTAGGATATCTAGATCCCACACTTTACTGATTACATTTTCCTTGCGGACCTTAAATCCCTTTTTTATATAGTCAGATGCTCACTTTAAATGGTTATTGCAGGACTGGGAATCCTGGTAAATAGCTTGCTATTCTAGTCGAATTCTTGATTTTCTTCTCGTGTGTATTTTCCTCCAACTAGATAATCTGCATTTATCAGATAATAATGTAGAGCATATACAATATTTCAAGCTGCTAGTTTCTTTCATTGTGAAGTTCATCTTAATAAGTGGTATGTTGTTGTCCTGGTTATGAACACAGGCTGACACTGAATAAGACAGTACTCACGTCCACAGCTGTTCAGACTTTTTAATCCACTGGCGTTCCACGTATCATCAAATTGTGAGGCAACAGCGTGGGACACTGAATGCCACAAAACCTAGTTGCCAGTTTTATGGTGCCAGAATATTTCACAGAGATGCTAGTATGCAGAGATCATCCCTTCTGCCATGATGTTTGGTTCTGACAGGGCTGTGTGATTCATTAGCACACATAGTAACTGGGAGACCCAGGCAGGTCACAGTCATTGGTTGCTTATACGAAGTGGTTCTAGTCATCTTAGCAGAATCTCATATTTCAGAGATTTTCTTTTTAGCAGAGACTATACTGTAGCAAAAGACATGGTTACTGCTGCTGAAGCTTCAGATCAGATTTACTGAGTTTCCCCATTAACAACAACAACAACAAAAAGTTTCCATATACAGACTCATGAACATATATACAAACTTGTGCATGTAAGCATTCCTCTCCTGGCCATGAACCTTTACTCTCTTAAATTTGCTGCATCTGTTACAACCAGTTTTTTTGTTGGGTCATCCTGAGCCAAACCCTATGAGAAGTCCCAGAAAGTCACTTGTTGTTCCCAGTCGTATCTATCTATCAGTCAAGCTTCAAATGAGTACAGAAGCCATTCTTCAGTGTAGTAGAGATCTGTACTTTTAAGTATTTTTTTTTGAAAGATCTGTTTGCAAAAAAAAGACATTTCCATTCATCTACATGACAGGTGAGGGGAGGGAGAAATTCCTCTAGCAAACTTTTTCTTCCTTTCATCTGATTTACTTGTCTAAAACATTCCTACAGCCTTCCTTGACGCTTACCAGCTAACACTACCTGTTCAGAGAAGTCATTTGAGAGTTCGATGACAGACATTTAACGTCTACATTTATCAGGAAAATATGCTTTTAAATTTACTTAAGACATCTCAGAATTCTGAAGTAGTTTGAGTCCGAGCTTTGTGCTGTCACACAAATGCAGTATGAAAAGGGACAGTCTCTAAGAAATGTAAATGGTTCAGAATTTGAAAAAAAAACAAAACTCCAACAAACTTCTGAATATTGTAAAGCTGTTGTATCCAGTCCGAAGTCTGATGGAAAGAAGCATCTGAGTGCTCTAGTTTGCACACTTAATGGACAAGCTGCGAGCAAAGATCATAAGCAACTGAAACCCCATCTTCTGCTGAAAGCTGTTTTCATCTTTATATCCAATGGTGCTAATTCTTAACACCATTAAAAATACACTGGGGAGTTATTTTTGCACAATTCCCAACTTGTGTGTAGAGATACAGTACAGATTTAAAAAGCGATAACAACAAAAGCCAAAAAACCAAACCAAACCAACCCTGTCTTAAAAAGCTTTCTTTGTTTCAAATGGAAACATAAAGAGTAGAGATGAACAATTCTTGAGATTTAAAATCCACTTCTGTGACTGTAGTTTTGTTGCTTACATTTCATTTTCTGTTGTGGTTGGTGTGTTTTGCTGGGTTGCTTTTTGTTGTTATTGGTTTTGGTGGGTTTTTTTGTTTGTTTTGGGTTTTTTTGCTGATGAAACGGCATAATTTTAACTAGAGATGCTGCTGGCAAGCTGAACTCATGTCTCTCTTTCAGAATGGAAGCTGTACACTTCACAATTCGGGAGACCCCCAAATGATTTGTGGTTGCTCAGCATTCTGGGCAACATGCAGAATAAATCTGATAATTTTGTATTAGTGGAAGATGTACTGGGCAGGGTTATCTCTGAACCTTACAGAGCACACATGTGCAAAACCCTCAGGTCAGTAGTCCACTGGCAGTCTGTCCATCTTCTTGCCTGTATGCCTGTTTCTTTGCTTGGGTGGCACACATTGAAGAAAATGCACAAAGGTTTTCCATTACTGCTGTGGCTGCACTTGAGAATTAGATTTTGTACTTAACAATTCTGTATGGCAAACCAAATCTGCATGCTAGAATGTTTCAACTGGTGTGAGATAGTTATGGCTGACAAGTATGTTTGAAGGATTTACAGCACTGTGCCTAGTGTTGGGTAACAGAAAAGTCAGACAGGAAGAGTTCTTAATGGTTCAAGTGTACTAGTCCTGTATTTGCTTAGCTGCATTCCAGTTCAGACCTGTAACCTCTTCATGTCTCTCTTGTGTCAGGATATTCAAATATTCAAAACACAGCAGTGTTGTATTCTTTTCTATTTTTTAAACTCAAAACTAAGCACACAGAAAAGAAAAAAAGTCACATAGTACTTACTCATAGTGTGGTATTTTTTTGTTTTGTTTTGAATTTTTTGTTTAATTTTTGCAATGCATTGTGGTAACTGTATGAAATAATTCCACATGAAGCGCCAAGTGTGCTTCGTTGTCCTAGCAGTAGTGAAAACTTGGAGAAATCACAGCATGAGAGAGGTTGAGAAACTGTCAATTAGATACATTTTCCTTAGATATGGTATTTTTTTCATAAATATTTTTTTTATATATGCGTACACAGACATTCAACCTCATGCATACAAGCTCTTTTCACCATGGGATTTGCACATCATAAACTTCAGCAAACTTCTAACAGTTTGCCGATAGAGAAATACTACAGCAAGAGGAATTGCTTTCTTTTTTCCCTATCCTGATAACTTGTTCTGAAAAGGAGTATTTTGGTCTTTTGCCTGTGCTGTTTTTAAAATCAGCATCGGGCAAGTAATAGTACCGAAGTCCTTAAAGAGTAAAAAGTTTTCCTTTATTATTAGCTAAAATCTATTAAACTTCTCATATAACCTCCAGTGGGTAAGTATTTTAACTGATGGAAACTTGGCAGTGTGTCGCATAATTAAGGCTTTTTCCAACCAGACCACTTTTCTTGCCATTATAAACCAATGAATTCACTACCATCGTGGGTACAATTTCTGAATAATGCTTTTTCTAAAATGGTATTGCCTGGAAAAGCTTCCTTGTTGAGGAGATTCGTGATCACGATGCCGTCATAAGTACATTTTGAAAATGTATGTAAGAGCTGATGCTGCAATGCAGTGGGGTCTCCATGGCTCTTTTGATCCTGGAACTGCCACAGATGTACACTAAAAGCTGGTTTTAGCTTTGACAAAAATCTGCCTGTTCCTAAATTGTAATGGACTACTTTTCTTACTATCAAACAATTCTCAAACTACGGGTAGGAAAAGTTAATCAGAAACTTTTGCTTAATATGAATGTTTTGGTAAATGAGCATCAAATCCCTTGAAAGTAGAACTACTCACTTTACTTTCTTGGTTTTGTGGACAGTAGAAATATTTACTCCTAAAGCTTTTTGTAAGAAATAGAACTGATTATGTTCATTTTCAGCACTGGGTAGGAGCCCAGTACCCATACTCAACCTCAGGTTGGTCTAACCTGTGTGATGTGTATGGGAGTTGGACAAAAAAGTCCAATAAAGGATCTTAGGAATATGCCTCTCGCAGCTTTGTTTGTTCTCCTTGGTCTATAATGTCAAGGAGAGCTTTAAAAGCCCTGACAGGCAGAGGTAGGAAAAAGTTGGATAAAATAAGCTGGATTCAAATAAGCTCTTGAGCTTTTAAAATGTTCCAGAGGGAAAAAACTGTATTCAGTGTTCCGTGGTTTTATCTATTGCCAGTGTTGGTAGTACTGAAATAATATGGACGAGATTATTCTCACAGTAGTATTTTTAACTCAAATGGATTTTTTTTTACTTCCTGGTTGTCTATAAAAATCTGCTTAAATTGAGATTCTTGAGATTTTTTTCAACAAATCTAATTAACTGTTTTGTATGTATTTCTTATTTGTTATTGTTGAGTACCTATTTTTTGTGATTCCTGATAGAAATAAAACATAATATCTAAAATATTACCTATGTGATAAAACATGTAGAAATATCTACATAAAAGACAATTCTAAGGCTGAAATTTTAGTCGCTAACTTGTGATTCTCTTGACTTTCTGCTCTATGTTTTGCCTTTATTGTGGTGAACAGAGCCAAATCCACTTGGCAGCTGGTCACGACTGGTGTTCCCCAGGACTCAGTATTTGGGCTAGTTCTGTTTAATCTCTTTGTCAATGATCTGGATGAGGGGATTGAGTGCACCCTTAGTAAGTTTGCAGATGACACCAAACTGGGTGGGAGTGTTGGTCTGCTGGAGGGTAGGAAGGCCATATAGAGGGATCTGGACAGGCTGGATCATTGGGCTGAGGCCAATTGTATGAGGTTTAACAAGGCCAAGTGCCAGGTCCTGCACTTGGGTCACAACAACCCCAGGCAGCGCTACAGGCTTGGGGAAGAGTGGCTGGAAAGCTGCCTGGCACAAAGGGATCTGGGGGTGTTGATTGACAGTTGGCTGAACATGAGTCAGCAGTGTGCCCAGGTGGCCAAAAAGGCCAACAGCATTCTGGCTTGTGTCAGGAATAGTGTGGCCAGCAGGACTAGGGAAGTGATTGTGCCACTGTACTCAGCACTGATGAGGCCCCACTTTGAATACTGTGTTCAGTTTTGGGTCCCTCAGCATAAGAAAGACTTTGAAGTACTGGAGAGAGTTCAGAGAAGGGCAGTGAAGCTGGTGAGGGATCTGGAGCACAAGTCTGACGAGGAGCAACTGAGGGAACTGGGGCTGTTCAGCCTGGAGAAAAGGAGACTGAGGGGAGACCTTATTGCTGTCTACAATTACCTGAAGGGAGGTTGTAGCATGGAGGGTGTTGGTCTCTTCTCCCAAGTAGCAGGTGATAGGACAAGAGGAAATGGCCTCAAGTTTTGCCAGGGGAGGTTTAGATTGGATATTAGGAAAAAATTCTTCAAGGAAAGGCTTGTCAGGCATTGGAACAGGCTGCCCAGGGAAGTGGTGGAGTCACCATCCCTGGAGGTGTTTAAAAGGCATTTAGATGAGGTTCTTAGGGACATGGTTTAGTGCCAGAATTAGGTTAGTGGTTGTACTTGATGATCTGGAAGGTCTTTTCCAACCAAAATGATTCTGTGATTAATTTTTACTGATTATTGAAAGGAAATAATGAAGATGGGCTCAGGGCTGCAGCATGAAAGAAAATCAGTATATCAGATTAAAAAATACAGGATGTATGCCTGGAAATAGCAAGAAGCAGCAGGGTTCATGGATGCCAGTAACAGTTCTAGGATCGAAAGCAATATAGTCACTTCAGTGAAGCCCTCCACTTGAGTTTGTTAGCCCTGTAAGATGGTAAAACTTGGCTCACACAATTCTTCTGTGCATAGCTGATGTCAGTGAAGCATGGTAAATTGGGCTTGTGCAGATGGAAGCAGGAATTTGTTCTCAACAGCCAGCCTTAGTAAATTTAGTGCATGCATTTTCCTGCAAAATTGTTGTATTTTCTAAAAATGTTCTAAACAGAAAGAAAAGTTCTAGCCACTATTTATTATGAATGGTTATACATAAACTTTAGTTGAATGAGTATGTCGGAGATCAGAAATTAAGTGAGGTTCTTCCCATCATTGATGGAGAAGGAGTTATATTCTGATTTTTAAGGGATTATGGCCTTGCTTATTAAAATTGAAATTTTAAGTGCATACGAGATCCTCTACGTGTATAGAAATTACGTAGTCTAACATTTCCTTGCGCATGCCTTTGTGAAGAGGCCGTACATGTTGTTCTACAGACTGCAGCTCTGATTGAAAGCCTGTTTTTTTCCTTGCACCACCAAGAAAAGGAGTAAATGATTCTTTGTAGTCTAGTTAGACTATCAAGTGAAATGGATGAACTGGTAATTGCGCGATTTATGTTCAAGGCAAGTATTGCTGGCAGGTTCCTACCATTCTTGCTCTGAATGGAATGCGTGGTAGCTGCCTCTCAAATTTCTAGCACTGTAATTCTTCGAATTAGTATGAAGAGTTTGTGGAGCCATAAACATGCATTCAAAATGGCAAAAAAAGAGGGAGCTGTATTTGGTCTTGAGCTATGAAAGGCATGTTATGTTTCCATCAAGAAACCTGTTACAAATTGAAACATGAGAGAAGATAATACTATTGGTTGATACTGTATTTGTACAGCCAATTTAGTTTTACAGAAACAATACCATTAGGATTAGCAGTACTTATGTGGTACAACACCAGCCAAAGCCCTTACGTAATGCCTTGTCCTTTTCTCTCCCTTTCCTTCTTGTTTATCTCTCCACAGTGCTGCATACCCAAGGTCCCATTGATGGCAGTCTGTATGCAAAAGTGAGAAAGAAGAGCTCTTCAGACAGCAGCATCCCTGGTGTTGCTCAGGGTGTTCCCGTGACTGGCAGTCCTGATCACAGTGATCATACCCTGTCTGTCAGCAGTGATTCAGGACATTCAACAGCTTCCATCAGGACAGACAAGACTGAGGAGCACCTTGTGCCAGGAGTCAAACGGGGTCTGAGCCTACAAGAAAAGGCCGAACTGGACCAGCTACTTAGTGGCTTTGGTCTGGAGGATCCTGTCAGCACCACCAAGGATATGACTGATGTTCGAAGCAAGTACAGTGGGACTCACCACATAGTCCCAGCTCAAGTTCATGTGAATGGAGACACCAAACTGAAGGACAGGGAGACTGATATTCTGGATGACGAAATGCCTAATCATGACCTTCACAGTGTAGACAGCATTGGGACTTTGTCTTCCTCTGAAGGGCAGCACTCCACCCACCTAGGGAACTTTAGTTGTCACAAAAGCAGTCAGAACTCACTTCTCTCAGATGGCTTTGGAAGTAACACTGGGGAAGAGCATCACAATGCTTTTGCTCCAGACCTGGGAATTGGTGTGGATCCCCTCTATGAGAGATCATTTGGAAGCACTGAGCCGAAGTCAGCTCGGCAATTGCAACGGAATCCTGGTGTCTCACCCCAGCCTCAAGCCTATGGCCCAAGCAACTACTCTACTCAGACCTGGGTACGCCAGCAGCAGATGGTCACTCACCAATATGGTTTTGCACCAGAGAATGAAATCAGGGTTGGCATTCATAACACTGTGGGCAGCGTCCAGAGCCAAGCCCAAGTCCTGGACACCCCACCACGTGGTTCCAGCAGCAGAGATGCTGTGCAAAGGGGCCTGGGAAGCATACCATGTGCTGCTGAAGCTGCAGAACATGCCAGTGCTGAGACTTTGAAGTCAAGGCCGGTGCCTCAGAGGGACACAAATGCCCTGGATCGAGGACAGAACTCGGGCGACTTGCCAGCTTCTCCAACCTTGGATATTGATCAGTCTATTGAACAACTGAACAGGCTTATCTTGGAGTTAGACCCTACATTTGAACCTATCCCAACCCGCATTAACACTGTCACCAGGGACAGAAATCAAGTAAATGGCTTCACCAGCCTTGATGTAGATGTTGAAGGGCTTGGCAGGAGCCCTGGCTGCCATGATAAACTAGAGGTCACAAACAGGAATCCCTCCCGGCATGGTAAGATATTATAGTACTTTCTGAATATAATGCTTTTCCTAGCACTACTATGTTCTTGATATGGTACAGCAGGAATTCAGGTCATGACTTAAAACTTTCAGGATGATCTTCAAGGGATTATTTCTCAGGCCCTCTTTATATAACCATTCAGAAATTATGGAATCAGACTGATGTAAGATAAGTGCATTTTGCAGGTACTTGTTTTTTGCTTGAAAAAATGTACTGTTCAACAAATTCTTACCTCTTCTAGATCATCATAGTTTTTTTAGCTGCTGTAAGTGTAAATGATAAGGGAGCAGAATTCCTACGATTCCTACATTGAGACATTTTTAGAAGACATCTGTAGTGAAATGGCTTATGATTTATGATTATGTTTTTTTTTATTATTTCCATGTAAAGTGGGAGAAAAAGCTTCAACAATTTTATCTTCAAATTCAGTGTAATGCTGCTGGCATTAAATTTCTATGCAGTGTTTTCATAAATGCAATCTTTTCCAGTAAAGTATTTTAAAACATACTCTTTCTTAAACTTTTTTATATTTAAAAGTTCAGAAGTCACAGTGCTTGCTTGTTATTTCTGGGTCTGAAATGATTGCAGAAATCAACTGGTGGAGTTTATTATGCAACACTTGCTGGCTACATTGCTTAAGTAATGCTACTAGAATTAGCTGCTTTGCAAAAGGATGAGCAGTCTGTCTCTTTTTAAGTCCACTGGAACCTTTCATTAATGCCGTTTGTGATAAACAAGCTCTTGCTGATCTTGCTGTCATGTTTGAAAATTCTGTGTGGTCTAATTACTCTGGCAGAACACATCCCCTTGCTTTCCTTCTCTCCCTTCCCCCATCTTCTTCTCCCTCTTCTTGCGTCCAGTCTTCGTGCAATGAAAGACTTGCTTGTGTCTTGAGGATGTGATTCAGTATCAGCCAACATGCCAGAACAATTGTCTGTGGTCTCACTGGACACAAGCTTCAGCTCAAGCCCAGGTGGATATGCCAAACCATTCAATGATGCCAGTGCCCAACTAGTGTGTGGTTTCCATTAATGTGCAGGCCTACGTGATCAAGGATAGTGATTCTTGTAGAGAAAGTGAAATCACAGTTTTGTGTTCAGGGCGGTAACCGAGGACTAAAGAAGTCCAGAAAACCATGATGCATATACATGAGCTGCTTCACTGTTTGTTTGTTTTTAATACAGAGTATGCATTTTGTAGCTCTCACAGGATTAAATTCACTAGTTTATCATTCTCTTGAATCTTTCCAAGTGATCAGCTAGTAGACAAATTGAAAATGAGATTTTTCCAGCAGGAGAGTACTCTTTGGTATACAGTAAAGTTAGTGAAGGGGATAAAAGGGTCATTTAGAATAAGCCCCCATTTACGAGTCTGTGCTTAAAGATATGAATCTGAAAAGAGATGTTTGAATTTTTCTCACAGATTCTGGTCATCTCCCAAAGGAAGTAGGAGTCACTATCAGTTCCCTTCCATTTGTAAAGTCAGGTAAAGCAGGTAAACCTCCTGCCCTAGTATTAAAACTGGTGAGAATACAAGTCCTTGGGGCATATTCTGGAAGAGGTGTTTTTCTTTAGAGATATTCATTAATTTGGAATTAAATATGAAAATACAAACAGCATTTAGAATCCTGGGTAAATGGGGGGGGGGGAGGGAGGGGTGATATGTGGGGCTGTGTAACAGGGCATAGTATGAAAGAGGAAAGAGTTTAGGATTCAGGAAGCTCCTTTGCTTTTTGCTATTCCATTGCCTTTGTCAAGGCATTTCTCTTTCCTTCATCAGTCTCAAGCAAGGGGGCAGGAAGGTTAATATTTTTTCGATTTATTTTTTAAACCCGTCTCTCGGAAACGCTGAACATCCTTACAGCATGTTTACATCGTACTGAGCTTCAAACATAACCTTATTCATACTGATTCCTATTCCCAATTCAACTCAATAGAAGACCTCTTTGATGGATTTAATTAGACACAGCATATATGTCTCTGAAAGTGAGGTGATGAGCACAATTTGCATGCAGAAAGTGTTATGTAAACACTAATTGCTATCAACGGCAACTCTATTTCTGACATGGAATTTTTTCCCATACTCTCTCTCTCTGCCCTAAGGCAACACCCACATTCCTACTGAAATCACAGTCACAGAGCGTTTGAGGTTTGAAAGGACCTCTGAAGATCACCTGGTCTAGCCCCTCTGCTCAGGCAGGGCTGTCTAGAGCCAGCTTCCCAGGACCATGTCCAGATGGCTTTTGGCTTTCTCCTATCTACAGCCACCTCTCTGGGCAACCTGTGCCAGTGCTCAGTCACCCTCGCAGCAAAAGAAAGTTGTTACCTGATGTTCAGAGGGAACCTCTGGTCTTTCAGTTTGTACCCATAGCCTCTGATCCGGTCACTGGGAACCATGGAAGAGTGCCTGGTTCCCTCTTCTTTGCGCCCTCCCTTCAGGTATTTATATACATTGGTGAGATCCCCAAGACATTTTAATTTCATGAAGAACATACAGGAGAGGAGTACCATCTAGTATTTTGTGGACAGTTCTGTACCAAATAATGAGTACTGCTGCATGATGTTTTATTATAGTATGCTAGGCATACTTTATCTGGCAAAAAGGCCAGATATATTTAAGGGATAATTGGGGAGTGAATCAGCTGGTATTTGTGTCTTGTAAGTTTTTTCTTATTTTTTTGCTTTGAGGAAGTACTTACTCCATTTACAGTTTTACTGTCCTGAGGTCAGATTCTGTTGAAGTTCTCACAAAGCTTTTCTTTGACATTAAAGACTTAAGGAGAAGGATGGTAAGTAAAGGAATACCCTTGCATTTTCAGAGTCCAAAATAAATGAATGAACTGTATCTAGAGTTTAAGCACTGCAGAGAGCCTAAAGTCTGTGGAATCTCAGATGCAGGATGCAAGACTGGAGGCTTGTGTTGACCTCTAGTATTGGTTTACCTCCTTAAGATTTATGGGCCCCATTCTTGTCATATTTGTAGTGACTTAGGATATTTATGTTTAGGAAAATTTCCTTTAAAAGTTTAACCCTTAAAATACTCTCTTTTTTAAGGGAAAATGCTCCAGGCTCTGTAAGACAGAAGAAAGGAAAATTCTTTTTTCCTATTTTCAGCAGCTGCTAATCTCGTGGAGCGTGAAAGGCACATTGACAAAGGTCTAGAATGTCAGGCTCACCCCTGATGGCCATACAGCTATTTTACCTTCTATTTTTGATGGCCTTACGCTGCCAATGATGTTTAGGTTGGTTAGCATCTTCTAGCCTTAGTAGTCTCTTTGAAACAGGGTGCTAATATAAAACTGTGGTGGATATTCTCAGCAGAAAATACTGTAGAATTTATTTTTTTATGTATCTGGACTTGCCCTGCTGCTGTATACAGAACCATTTATGTATGGCATGCACAAAACAAGAAGGGGAGAAAGCAGTTTGACTGAATGTTAAGAATGAGGAAGGCATGGAATGTTTTTCCCTTGATAAACCATTTGATGGAAAAGGAGCACTCTATCTGCAGGAAGAAATTGTGAATTTGGATGGTCAGATGGAAACAATAGGAGTATAATTTCATGGCTTATCTAAATGCAGATGATGATGATAGTTCTGAGCATAAAACACAGATGTTCTGATATGTTCTTTCAAACTCTCCATAGCACTTTAAAGTAGTAAATCCAGAGGTGTAGTCCAAACAACACAGTATTCTGCTAGGCAGATAACTGAATACTGGAAAAGTAACCTACTATTTGCAGAATACCCTGCCACCTCACAAGCCTCAGCTATAGGAGAAAATAGGTAGGTAAATTGAAACAGCAAAATTAGTCTTTTTTTACTGTGGGTTGGAAAAGGAGCAGCAAGCAAAAAATTTGAGAAACAAGGAAATACTCTTATTTCCCTTCCTTTTTCAAACATGGTATACAGTTCACTGGGGACCATAGGTATGCAATATCTGTATGAGGAGAGGTAAGGTGGCCTTAGGATATGCAGGTTTGTCAAATGCTCTAGAGCAGGGGTGTCAAACTCATTTTCACCTTGCAGTTGCCTTCAAAGGGCCGAATATAATTTTAGGACTGTATAAATGTAGGAGTAGTTTTAGTGTACAAACCCGTGCCCTTAAGAAGTCTGTTGTCTTCATACTCCTACTGAGAGTTAGTGCTTCTGTGCAAGGTTTAATAAATAATAGGAATATCCTCTGTACTCACTGAGATAAATAGCAAGTGTCAAACAGTTTAAAAAACAAAAGTGAACAAAAAAACAGATAAAACCATAACTCATTGTGTTTGGTTAAAGTCAAAAGTCTGTTCCTGCATGTGTGGGAACAAAAAAATGTGTGATGTTGTGGAAGGTTCCTCTTCAGACTTTAACATTGCTTTCCCTCCAGAGTGCACAGCTGAAGCATCAGTTTAGTCTGACTCCATTCCCCTGCACAAGCACACACATGCAGTGAAGCTGAAGTACTCTGCATACTTTTAGTGAAAGTCTGTAAACATGTGCTATACTAGAAGAAGAAAACCTTGCCCATATAAGCTAAGTAATCCCTTAAAAAAACAGTAGTATGTTGTTGTTCATTGCCAGTTTGTGGTAACAGACCACAGGCCTGCTGGATGTGGTTTGCCTTACCTTGGAGTAGACTCAGGATAAGGAGGAGATTCTCCAAGGCTGTTAATTAGCTGTTGAAGGTACTGCAGCACAGGAGGTGTAATTGATAGCATGAAGAAATACTGGCTGCCACAGGGATGAGGAAAATAGCCTTGAGCAAAGAAAGGATAACCAAACCAGCAGTTTTTCACTGATGAGTAATGGTTGGTCTTACACAGCCAGGTTTTGGGGGAAGCTCTACACCCTGTGATTTAAATAGTCCTTGACCTAACAAGTATATCCAGAGAATAAATTTAGCGTGTGGTGGGAGTTGGGAGATCAGGGCTGAATGGCTCTGAGTGAGGCTCAATAGACAAATGAGATCCTGAGTGAGCAAGAGCAAACAGTACTAGAGATGAGTGGGACTGATGTGTGTGTGTGCCTAACTTGAGGGTTGAATTATGAGAGGATAGTGGGGTTATCAGGTTTCTTGCATGAGTGTGCAGAAAATGTATTTGTTAAGAAGGCATGTGCATGTTTCCCCGTGCCCTACAAACTTAAAGAATGAGTTTAAGCATTAAAAGCGTGCTGGGCTGTACATGATGGTGCATTCTTACCTGTCTTTGCTTGCATGTTTCTGCACTGATTGACAGATAGGCAGCTATCTCTCACACTTCTTCCTAGAGGTTTTTGTACATGGGTAGCCTTAACGTAGCTTAACATTGCACAAACTACTGACTGCCCATGTAGCAGAGTTCTTGGTTCTGTGTGAAATGTCATCTTGGGTTAAGTGCTCAGTGGTTTTGAGGATAGGAAGCAGTGGACAGTGACACTTGAGTTTCTTTTTGCTCGAATGTTTCTTTATGAAGCATGTAGAACAGTGGCTGATCACAGAATCATAGAATGTCCTGAGCTGGAAGGGACCCAGAAGGATCATCAAGTCCAACTCGTGTCCCTGCATAGGACAACCCCACAGTTCACACCATGTGTCTGAAGGCTTTGTCCAGTCTCTTCTTGAACACTGTCAGGCTTGGGGCCATGACTGCCTCCCCAGGAAGAGTGTTCCACCACCCTCTGGGTGAAGAACCTTTTCCTAATGTCCAACCTAAACCTCCCCTGGCACATCTTCCTGCCGTTCCCTCAGGTTCTGTCACTGGTCACCAGAGAGAAGAGGTCGGCACCTGCCCCTCCTCCTTCTCTTGTGAGGAAGCTGTAGCCGCCATGAGGTCTCCCCTGCAGGCTGAACAAACCAAGTAACTTTAGCCACTCCTCATATGGCTTTCCTTCCAAACCCTTCACCAACTTTGTAGCCCTCTTCTGAACACTCTCCAATAGCTTTATATCCTTTTTATCCTGTGGCACCCAGAACTGCACACAGTGCTCCAGGTGAGGCCGCACCAGTGCAGAGCAGAGCGGGACAATCCCCTCCCTTGCCCGGGTGGTAATGCTGTGCTTGATGCACCCAGGACACAGTTGGGCCCTCTTGGCCGCCAGGGCACACTGTTGGCTCATGTTCAACTTGCCATGGACAAGAACCCCCAGATCCCTCTCCATGGAGCTGCTTTCCAGCATCTTTTTACCCAGTCTGTATGTGCAGCCAGGGTTGCCATGTGCCAGGTGCAAAATGTGGCACTTGCCCTTTTAAACTTGGTGTGGTTGGTGATTGCCCAGTTCTCCAGTTTGTCCAGATCCCTCTGCAGGGCCTCTCTGCCCTCAAGAGTGTCGACAGCTCCCTGCAATTTTGTCATCGGTAAACGTACTAAGCAATCTCTCCAGCCCTGAGTCTAAGTCATTTATAAAGACATTGAAGAGTGCTGGCCCTAAGATGGATCCCTGCAGAACCCACTAGTGACTGGTCACCAGCCCGACATAGCCCCATTTACTAGAACCCTTTGAGCCCGGCCCATCAGCCAACTGCTCACCCACTGCATTGTGTGTTTATCCAGCTGCATGCTGGACATCTCGTCCAGAAGGAGACTGTGAGAGACAGTATCAAAGGCTTTACTGAAATCCAAAAAGATCACATTGACAGGCTTCCCTTGGCCAACTGAGTGCGTAACCTTGTCATAGAAATTAAGTTTGTTAAACAGGACTTTCCCCTCATGAACCCGTGCTGGCTGGGACCAATGATGACACCTTTTCTCCTTCACTGCTATGTGTGTGACTTATCAGAGGTGAATCAGTGCACTGTATATTAAGATTTTCCAGTTTTTTGCTTTTACATCAGCTGAGTTACACAGAGATGTGTTTCTGGTAGTAAATGAAGCTGCTATTTACTAGTAACTAAGTGCTGCAGTAGTTCTTCATTTTAAATAATGAGAAAGTTTACAGCCTGAGGAAATTTGGATGCAAATGTAAGCTTTCCTCTGTAGCCTTATATTCCCCATTTACGTCATTAGATATATATTCTTTCATACCTAATAACACATGACCTCAGTCTGCCGTTAAAGATCATTTTGCAAGACTTATTTCCTCAAACCAGTCATCTTTTATCACAAAGTTTAATGCTTATTGGGCAGAGAAGGAAAGCTCAAACAATGTTTTTCTTCTACCTAGAAAACTACAAAAGCAAGGCTCTGTTAGTGAATGTAGATAACACGTTTATACCCATTTTCTGTACAACCTACCATTATTGTCACCCATGTCTCATCCTTTCCCTCCCATCTTTTCACTCTAAAAAATGTTACAATTTGCATCTTTAGAAAAATGGTAGAAGCAGTTGAAGAATTATGTGATCAAACTAAGGCAAAGCACATGAACACATGCACTCAACATTTGGGGGACAGGGCTGTTTCCATTGCTGTGACCAAGAGATGTACATCTATCTATATCAGGCAGCATGAGGAACAGAGGGACTATATATTCCATAAGGATGAAATTATATTGTTGCTATCAGCTAATTCTAATTCTTCTTCATGCATCAGTTACTGTGTTAGAAAATACCATCTGGAAATATTCTTAGGTCACCTAATGCAATGGTGACAACACAGATATACAGTTCACACAGCCCTACATTTTATGTGGAGTTTATATAGTTTATCAGCTCGCTAAAGAATTGATCATTAAACAAAGCCATCTTTCCTCCCTCCCTCAAAAATATCCCAACATGCAAAATGAATAAAAATGAGGTGATTAAATATCTGATTACAAGTGTCTGGAACATCTTCAGAGATCTTTCCTCTATTGAAAATAAATATTTGAAAATAGTCTAAATTATGATATCATAAATCATGTTACAGTATATCTGCAGACAAAGGAGAGGAGAGGAAATCCTTTTTGCATACTTTAATAACTTTTAAAAGCGTCAAACTGTTCCAGATGATCCCATTCACTTTGTGATGTTCTGTGGGCGAGCAAATCCAGTCCATCTGAAATAAGTTGTTGAGTGTCAAGAGAACTAAGCTTGTCCAAATCCTCAGGTGCCTTATTTGCATGCACTAACAATACACTACAAAACCTGTTGTAGTTTCCATCACACAGGAAAATTTTGGTACCTGACTCTAAGTTAATTTTACAGGGATTAACCAGAAATTTGGAGTTTTTAGCTAAACTAAAGTTAAAAACTAAGGCGTTTTTTAACTTTAAAAAGTTAAAACTTGGAGTTTTAACTAAACTCAGTTTTTAAAACTAGTTTAGTTAAATTAATTTTTAAGCTAAAATTAAAAATGGAATTTTAGTTAGATTTAGCAGCACAGTCATTTTTAATGTAATTTATGTCATATACTTATTCCACAACTTTTTATCAATACTGTAACTTCCAGATTGTGAGTCTGAGTGTAGCATCATTAGGACATCTCTGTACAGGTTTGGAGATGCCAGCCTGGATTTTGCGACAAGCTTGGTGCCCGTGCTTGGCACAGAGTAAAAGGGCTGAGAAACTGAAGTGGCCAGATCTGTGAAGCTGCTGTGTCCTACATGAACAAGTTTAATGGCCTGTTGGGAGTTGGGGTAGAGTTTAGAATTTTTCCTTTACTTGTTAGGCTAATAGGTTATAAGGAGTTTGGACTCCTTGTCTACTACCCATTTTAGATAGGGGTGAAAAAATAATAGTTTTCTTGTGAATCATTGCTAAACATTGGGTATTTTTTCAAGAACAATGAGATTTTTCTGGCTATAATAGCATTTTACATTTTAGAAAGATTAAGGCACTGAAGATATCACGGATACAGCTCAGTTGGCTTTTGTTCTGATTAATCCCTTTGAAACAATGTTTCTATAGAGCTGTGAATCTCAAAATTTGAGCATAACAAGATACTCTGTTGGTAGCTGCATCAGAAATCCATAATTTTGTTTCAATTTGGTATGTATTTTTTGCTTGTTCTTTTTCCACTGCAACATTTAGCTTGAGTTTTGTCTTGCTATCTTTGAAGATGTTATTTTTCCTTTAAGCTTCTGACAGTGATTGTAAAACCAATTCTAAATTCTTAAAGTAGATTTGCTTTGGTTTAGGCATAAAGTCATCTTGAAAGCTTGATCATTAGATGACTTCTGCAAAAATCTTAAGCTTTGTAGAAGATAAATGGTGTCAGAGAAGGAAATCACTTTTGATTTGAATAGTGTTGTGGTAACATTTTTTAGTACGTGAGGCAGTCCCTGAAGGCTTCTCTGTTAGAAGTTAAATTACGGACCTTTTTTTTTTTTTCTTGATGTATTGTTAAGCCTCCTGTTGGATTGAATCCCCATGTTTCACAGTGATGGGTAGTTGGAGTTACGCAGGTCTTTTTAAACTGCCGTACAGGCAGTGGCATCTGGAATTTCTGCAATGCTAACATAATTCTCCCCAGAGTCTTATTTCAGCCTTCATCACTATGCTGAGGTCTGTGAAAGGGGCACTGGAAAAACAGCCTTGTTGGAATTTTCACTGTACCTTTCTCAAGAAAACCCTGACTTTTATCGATCTGTGCATTGAACTGGTAGAGCCTCTTTTATGTCATGCTAACTTTTCACACAGTAAGAAGCTCACTTGAAGTGCATCTGCTTTATCTGTTCCTCTGTGCTCCTCTGTGTGTGACATGCTCTGTCTGCAGAGTCTGTTGCTTGTTGTGGGTATTAGTTTTCTAATTACAGTATCTGTTAAGTTGTATTGGTTGGTTGATTGATTAAACATACATCCTAATAAGTTTTCCTTTTGTTTCTTCGAACCACTTGTGGTTTCCTTAAACCATGTACATGTGGCTTGTATACACACTTGCCAGATTTTCTTAAATGTATAGCTGTTACCTTTTGTCTCTTGTGAAAGGGATAGTGTTGAAATGAATTCAGTATTCAAAAAATCCTGCTGGGGAATGAATGAAGTTAACTGAGAAGCTATCTGTGAAATAATAGTTAACATTGCTTAAGCTCTACCCAGAAAGATGATCTTAGCTGCTATGCAAGTGTTGATGATTGAAATGGTTACAATTAGTTTTAAAAGTTCTGACATTTATATTTCAATGCCATAACAATTGACCATATTTGCAACCTGTTGGATAATTTCAGCACAGAACTTTCAAGATTAGTATCTTGTAAAAACTGAATAATCAAGTTATTCCCTTTTGGTGGCAGCAATTAATGCTTTACAGATTTTCAGTATGATAGAATATTTCGAACTTCTTAAGCCAATGTGAAATTTCAGTTAATAGTATTAGGTTCAAGCCTTGATAGCACTTTTTTATTTAGAAAAACAAAACATAATTTGTAAACAAGCTTTTATCACCTATTTAGTTATGAAATGACAAATCTAACACATTTTGATTAAGCATTGAAGCTGATGTAGATGTTTGCTAATTTTCAGAAGAGAGTCGAAAATACATTTGGTCTTATGTTTAAATATGAAAAACTTACAATTAATGGCTCCAGTTTGAAGTTAATTCTTGGTGATTTGAAATCATGTGGTATTGTCTAAACTGCTCTGCAGTTGAGTGAAGGCAGTATTGTAAAATAAAACTGCTTTTTAAGGTCATTATCCCACTGTATTTAGCACTGGTGCAGCTTCACTGTAAGTACTGTGTGCAGTTCTGGGCCCCACCATTTTAGAAGGGTGTCAAGGCACTTGGATGCATCCCAAGAAGGGCACCAAAGCTGGGGAAGAGGCCAGAAGGCACGTCCTGTGAGGAGCAGCTGAAGACTTGTCTGGTTTGGAGAGAAGGAGGCTGAGGGGCGACCTCACTGAGGAGGAGAAGTGGAGAGGGAGGTGCTGAGCTCTTCTCCCTGGTACCCAGTGCCAGGATGTGTGGCAATGGCTCAAAGCTGTGTCTGGCAAGGAGGTTCGACCTTGTCAGGAGGAAACATTTCTTCACTGAGAGTGTGGTCAAGCCCTGGAACAGGCTTCCTGGAGAGGTGGTGGATGCTGCATGCCTGTCAGTGTTGGAGAGGCACTTGCACAATGCCCTTAATACCGTGCTTGAACTTTTGGTGAGACCTGAACTGGTCAGGCAGTTGGACTAGGTGATCGTTGTAGGTCTCTTCCAACTGAAAGTTGGAAAGTATTATTTTTTTTGATAGTTTGAACTATATTATGGAGCCTGTAGGTTATTCAAGGGATAAATAACTGCTAAGTATGTGTTTTAGTTACTTGTACTGGTAACCAGAATAACAGTGTGAATCTGCAGACTCTAAGGCATTTTTGTTGTGTTGTAATTCAGTGTATCTTAATCTTCCCTCCTTCCCCCCAGTCAGTTTGAATAAGTTTATTTATAGGCTTTATGTAAGTCTTTTCTGTTATACATTGCTTTTGTGGGTTTTTTTGGTTTTTTTTAAAGGCTCCATCAAGAAAAACTGCAGAGTAATGGGAGGGCAGTTGAGTAGCCTGAAGTAATATTCAGGTCTTCAAAGGTGACTGCACCTCTTCATGCTTTTATAGTCATAGTGTGATTTAGAGACTGTTATCAGGTGGTAAACAAGGAGATGCTGAAACTGTCATATTTCTTAGGAACTTTGTTTTACAGTTATCTGTTGTCAGGATTTCCAGTTTGGCTGTAATTTGCACAGTTGGCTGTGGTATAAGGTAGGTAGAAGTTAAGGGAGGGACTTCAATGGACCATGCAGGGTTTTGGAGAAGTCTGATAGTTCTGTTTTACAAATGTTAAGGACTTCCAGCTTGTTTTTCAACCTCCACGAGAAAAGTTCTTCCCAGAGAGTCCTACCATGTATGCTGTACTTGCTCCACTCTCACGTAAAGCTGGTTTTGACGCTAACCCACAAGCCCCGTGAATTGAGTGGAAACAAGTAAGCGTCATCTTACTAGTTGTTGTGGTAGCTGAAAGTAAATGTGGACCTTTCTAATGGTGTGCTTCGTGCGCTCTGTAAATACAAACATGTATAACACATGAAGAGTTTTTGAAGTTTAGCTGGGAAAACTGCTAACATATGAGAGAGTGCACTGTTGACGTGGCGTTGCAGACAAGATTTTTAGCTTAGTGTTGTTTTCTTTGTAATTGTTATAAATACAACTCAGTAGTATTCCAGAAAAGCTAAGCAGCTAAAGAAACCAAATAAAGATTAACCTTTAACCACTGGCCGTGCTTATGTTAGTGGTAGCATTTGCATGGTGATAACCATCTGACAAGATGGATGCATGATGCTGTTCTGATGCCAATCTGTTGGAATGTTACTATTTGTTCTTCAGGGAAAACAAAATTATTTTTTGTAGTTCACAAGGGAGAAGAGAGAAATGAGACTATACAAAATGCTTTCAGAGAAATAAATATGTGCTCCCGGGATATTTATGAAGTTCTGCTAAAACTTTAGACTGCGAGAACAAGGATGTCTTGGCTCCTGACACTTTACACTTTTAAATTAATAACTCTAAACAGCTGTTACATTGAGGCAGCTCTGAAGTACATTTGTGAAACTAATGAAATAAGTAAAAGTCATTTTTTGCTGACTTCTCTTAATTTTCATCTTTTATTTTCACATTATTTGCTTTAAGCTTTATTGCAGTGTATCAGCTCAACTTCTCCCCACTCCTGTACAACATCTGCTGGAATTTGATACGTAAAGTACTTAGACTCTATTTAAAGAAGATGTCCAGTTTCACTGAGGTACTTGTTTGCAGCTTTCTGAGGACTTTATTAACTTCATAGAAATTACAAGCTTTGTGAGCATGTGAATACTAATGACATTAGCGCAAGCGTATCATTGATGGTTGAGCCCTCTCATTGGCAATACAAGTAAAATCTGCACTAAATTTTAAGGCCTCTTTTGACCCATCCAAAAGGTAGACATTCTCTCACATAAAGTAGTATACGTGGCTGTGTTAAGTAGGAGAGGCACATTCAGAAAGAAACTGCCGTTACCTTAATAACTTGATTACAAATGGAGTGAAACTCATGTGCTGTTCCTGGCTCCCATTGCATCCTGCAGAGGAGTGGTGGGACTGGGAGTGCAGGGTCTCAGATGGTTGCTTCAAAGGCTGAGATTCTACACAGTGATTCCCACTCATTTTTTGTTACAGAAATTTAAAGAATTCCAATGCAGCAAGTTGGAAGAATCTTGAGTAGTATGAACTCTGTCTACATTCGTAAATGTCTTTAATGTCAGCAGAAATCTTCATGACTTTTTAGCATCACTTAAAAGGTTCGGAAGATATTTGTGATTTCTTGTCCTTTTCTGGCTTTGAATCACAGAATCAGAGAACATTAGGGACTGGAAGGGACCTCAAAAGATCATCTAGTCCAATCCCCCTGCTGGAGCAGGAACATCTAGAGCAGATTGCACAGGAGTGTGTCCAGGTGGGTTTTGAATGTCTCCAGAGAAGGAGACTCCACAACCTCCCTGGGCAGCCTGTTCCAGTGTTCTGTTACCCTCACTGAGAAGAAGTTTCTTCTCAAATTTAAGTGGAACCTCTTGTGTTCCAGCTTGAACCCCTTGTCTTACTGTTGGTTGTCACAGAGAAGAGCCTGGCTCCGTCCTTGTGACACTCACCCTTTACATATTTATAAACAGTAATGAGGTCTTGAAGATCTTGTTTGATGCATCTAGTTTGCTCACTGTGTTCAGAAGATACACTTTCTACCTGAAAGACCACGTGTACAGTTTCTCATCAGGGGAAAAAGGGCTAAATAAGCCTTTAAAACATGAATGCTCTAAAAAGTATTTTAGTTGCACCATAAAAACCAGGATCTCAGCTGTGTCTTTTCCAAGATGTGATAGATGTATTTATATTAACTCAATAAAATAAATAACTGGCTAAATTTGGACCCTGAAGTTTAACTCTACTGGTGGACTCTTCAAAAGTGATTAGCAGGGTTTTATTTATTTATTGGCTTTAGTAGTAGTTACTGTCACACTGGCTTTGATGGTAGCAGAGCTGGATTTTTGCAAGTGTCTAATTATGTGGTTTTACAAGAGATTTATTAATATTTTTAGGATAAACCACTACTTAACAAAGAGTTACTCAGGTTGATGCGTATGTATGTCAATGCAGAATCACTTAAGTGCCATGGATTTTAATCTGAAATCCCTGTCTATGTTTTGATGTTGAATAAAAACTGTTCTCCTATACATAAACCTGTTTGAGCATTGATGCTCCATAATTGTGCTATGTAATCAAGGTGAAACGTCTATAATACAGGCACATAATGCTACATGCCAGGTTTTACATCTTGGCTTCTGTCAGCTACTTCAGGTTAGGAAATGGATGTGTATGGAAGGTGTGCGCTGTTGTCTTTCTCTACCAAAGTGGCTGGTTCAGCCTTCCTGCTGGTTTACATGAAGGACATGCTTTGGACTCCTGCTGTTACAGCTCTGTGATCAGGGTCTGTAGGGGATGTGCTTAATCAACATGTGCTTACAGTTGGAAATTATTGTAAGAGCTTAAATGACAACAAGCAACGCAAATAAGTTCTTTTAGAAACCCTCAGCTCTTTTAAGAGCTAATTCTCGAAGGTGTCTTTGCATATATAGACAATAAAAACTCTCAGAGGAGTATCTGAAAAGTTGCTATGTGTGTAATTACTTTTGTACTGTCCTGTGACTACACAGTCAGGACTACTGTGGCATTCTAATTGTTAACTTATTCTTACGAAGAAGGGTGGGAAAAGCAATTGCTGCAGGAATATTCTGGAAGTGCCTGTTGGTAAGTATAAAGTCCTGCCGATCATAAAGCTGTATCTAATTACACTCTCTTAATAGTGGTTTTGGAAACAAATACTGCTTTATGCCCTTGAATATCCTGGATTGTTCTGCTGGCTCAGTTTACTCCTTTTCTCAGATTTCAGAAGGTTACAGCTCCTGTGTGTATCTAATACCTAATTTTTGTGATTAAGTGTGGTTGCCATCTGTGTCACAAGAGACGTACAGTGAGCTGGGCTTCTAAGGTCTCGGGGTCTGTGTTAGCCAAAGAGAAGCTGTTCGGGTTTTTTTCGGGAAAGCCGCGCGGGTTTTGCTGCCGGAGCCGCGGGGAGTTTGGTGCGGCCGGAGCGGTTCCCTCGGGCTCCTCCGTGCGCCCCCTGCTGGCCCGCGCTGCCGCTGGCACGGGGAGTGGCCTCTGCTAGAAAGGAGCGCCAAGCGGAAACATCCTGCTTCAGTCCTCTGGAACCAGGTGTAGTGCGGATAGGTTCCGACTTGTGTCAGGAAGACCAACTACAAATGATTCCCCTCTCCTCCCCCACCTGTGTGGTTTTGTAAAAGCAGTTATGAAATCAGTTATTCAATCATAGAATAGCAGGTTTGAAGGGGCCACGTCTAGTCCAATCTTTTAGCAAAAGCACAGTCTAGACAAGATGGCCCAGCACCCTGTCCAGCTGAATATTAGAAGTGTTCAGTGTGGGGGAATCCAACAGTTCCCTGGCAACATTATTCCAATGGCTGATTGTTCTCATCGTGAAAAATTTCCCTCTTGTGTCAAGTCAGAACCTCCCCAGGAGTAACTTGTACTCGTTACCCCTCCTCTTTTCCATGTGACTGCCTGTAAAAAGGGAGTCTCCCATCTTCTTTGTAGCCACTCTTCAAATACTGGAACATGGTGATGAGTTCTCCCTTAAGCCGCCTTCTTTCAAGGCTGAACAAGCTCACTTCTCTCAGCCTTTCCTCATATGGCAGCTTCTCAGTCTTTTGATCTTCTTTGTGGCCTTTCTTTGGGCCCTCTCTAGCCTGTCCACATCTTTTTTGTATAGCAGGGACCAAAACTGAACACAGTGTTCCAGGTTTGGCCTGACAAGCGCTGAGTAGAGCGGGATAATGACTTCTTTGTCTCTGCTGGTGAGGCCCTTGTTGGTGCAGCCCAGCACCCTGTTTGCCACCTTTGCCATAGCAGCACACTTCATTCATATTGAACTTGTTGTCTACCAGGACCCCCAGGTCCCTGAGGATTCTTGAACAGAATCACTGAAGGGACAACAGTGAAGTTTGTTTTGACAGCTCTACCTAAAAAAAAAAAAAAGTTTATTAATCAGTTTAACTATTTCTTTTCAGCAACTGGTATGCAGGACGATCATGCAACAGGAGGAAGGATCAGAAAGTTAAGTGTTGGGCAGTATGACAATGATGTCCCTGGGCAGCCATCGTATAACAGGTGTGGGTGGATGAAGTCTCCTGCTACTGACCAGGCTGTAAATCCAGGATCGCCAGTTCCTGTAGGGGAGACCAAGGAGGTAAACAACCAAAATTTCTTCAAGAAATATTTATTGAAGCTGAATAGCCACTAGGGAGTCCCATGTTCACATTTAGTGTCCAAAATCAATGTGAAGCAATTGAGCAGCTGCATTGTAGCAATAAGAAAAACAAGTTACTGTAGTTATCTCAGAAATGCAATTGAGTGTTTAAGGATGACGTGCTTATGTACTTTCTGTGTGTTTGCATGTTTTCAGTGTTCCAAAGTATCTCTGCTGGAACAGTGGATCAGATTATATGAAACCTTCTGTAGTCTGCTGAAAAATGCCCCACTGTGTTGTAGGGTTAATTTCACACTGTAATTTTGCCTTTTTTTGTGCCCTTTCTAGATGGCTGTTGTGCATTACCAAGACGAAATAGATGGGGGAATGTTTTCCCCAACAAAAAATGGAAATAAAGCTGCTCCATCAACACCAACTTTTCCCCTGTCACCAGAGACACCATATGGTAAGGAAATGTCTTTTTATTTATTTTAGTAGCACTATTAACATTTTAGCTGTTACTGAAGAGGAATTTTCCTTCTCTCCTAGTGAGAACACCTCCCCTGTACCATCAGCGGATTACCTCCAGCCAAAAGGTCAGCAGCCCATCTGAGCTGTACAGAACTAGTCCTGGTAAGATAACCCCTAATTCTTAAATAATTTGAAACTGAACCGAACTATGTATGAAGGCAACTAACACAACAGTGGTTATTCCTTTATAAATATGACATATACCTGGTGAATTCAGACATGCAAGTCAGGGAAATAGAATTTAGCAGTACTATTTTAATTATAACAAAAAGAAATAAACAATGAAGAATTACCCAAGCAAGATTTAATCTGTTAACTACCAACAGGGAGTCCCATGTTCATGTTCAGTGTCCAAAATCAGTGTAGAGCAACTAAGCAGTTGCATCATGGCATTAAGAGGGCAATGCAATTCAGTGTTTGAGGCTATCCTGCTCTTATTCTCTGTATGTGTTTGTGTGGTTTCAGTGTTCCATGATCTCTCTGCTGATGTTTGATAATATCAAAATAATACTGTGAGGAGACTTGATTTTCTTGTGATTTTTAGTAGGTTTTGTCTTTATGTGAGGAAAGAGGGGTGATATCCATGTTGCCGTCTTGCCAGGCAAGTGAAGCTGACAGTGGAGCTTGGCAGTAGCTATTCTCAAGTCATTCCTTAATCAAAGGAATGAATGTTCCGCAGGTTTTTATTTTTTTGCCACTGTACAGTTTGTAAATGCAGAAGCAGAGAAAAGTAATTGGTAATAGATGACTACATGGTTAAAGATTTAATGTGATCTAGCTATGAATTTTATTAATAATAGATTTTTCTTTGAGGCCTTAACTCTTTGCTACTAAAAATAGCAGCAAAGCCATTGTGAGCTGTCACCTATCAGTGCTAAATTATTTTGAAACAACAAGTTTTAAAAAGTATTTCACGTGACTACATCAGAAAGTGCTGGACCTAAAAGGAGACCAACATAATTTGTTTAAAACCTGAATAAAAATTACATTCATTTAAATTGTATGCATTAGGAGATATTCATGATAATTCATGTAAACACATAGTTTTATTGCTTAGGATATGACTGTCTTCTCAGGCAGAATCTTGGTAGTAGAGTTTCCAATGAATTTGATGGTTGATTTTAATGCAATAATAATTACAGTGTTGTGGTTAACTTTGGAAAAAAAACCTTCCTGTTTAATTTGCTTCATTTAATAGTTATCAAAAGCAAATAACATCAACCTAGAATAAAATAATCTTTAGTAACAAAGCAATCTTCTACCCAGTTTGAGACATCTCTTTATAATTCAGTTGCTGTGGCTTTACCCTTTACTCTCTCAACTCTTAAGCAGTTAGTGGTTGCGGTGCTCCTGAGAGCAGCATCAGCGAATCATTTACAGCAGGGATGTCAAACTAATTTTCATCAGGGGGCACATCAGCCTTGGGGTTGCCTTTGAAGGGCCAAGTGTAATTTTAGGACTGTATAAATGTAATTACTCCTGCACTTATACAGTCCTAAAATTACATTCGGCCCTTTGAGGGCAGCCGTGAGGCTGATGTGGCCCCTGGTGAAAATGAATTTGGCACCCCTGATTTACAGGTTGCTTATGTTGAATTAATCTGCTGAACACTTTGTTGTTAAATGGTTTCCATTGCTGTTGCTGAGAGTTAGGCCTGGACAATTTTGTGGCTTTCAGTGTATTTCTCTATTTTGTTGATGATTCTTCTGCTTAATTCCAAATGCTGTCATCTCTCAAATACTGGGTTTAGATACTCAGTTAATGGGACACTGAAAATAATTACTCTAGCTTAGATCAAAGCAGGTAACTTTCCCTTTGAATGCCCCTTTTAAAATGATGCTTAAGGTGTACCAAATGCTACAGATTAAGTGCTCAGCTCCTTATGGTTTTGCTTTTAGCTGCAAATGTAATGTACTTTGGCACTAAGGTTAAAGGTGTATGAGGTGGGTCAGCTAGAAAACATGCAATACACCACTGGTGAGCACCTCTAGGTAGTGTTAGTTGGGTGACTTTCCCGCCAGAGCATAGAAACGTCTATTGTCAGAGACAGCGTTAGAATCCTACTTTATTTTTTTTCTTTTCTCTCTTTTCACTATTCTGCTTAATTTCCTGTATCTACAGTATGTACCTATTTACTGTATTTACTTGCTTTTGTGACTTTTTCTGACTTGGGCAAGAAGTGAAAAAGATGTCCTCTCATTACTTTTGCTATCAGTCTCTAATTCATGGCCAGAGCAAGAGTGTTGTGGTTTGTGTGTTGGATGAGGCTGCGAACCTCAACGGAACAGAAGCAGCTGTTCCTATGTTAAGACTGCTCTAATGCACATGCGACAAAGGTAACTCTCACAGGGTGTGCTTTGTAAGAATTCTTAGAGCCCCGATTTTTAGTACTTTTCTTTGCAGCCTTGGTCTTCTTTTAAATGCTTTCATGGCTTTTATTTTGGCGGAAGTTGGAAAACATACTGACTTCTCCAGAGAGTTTCAACAGATTGAGGCCTTTAGAGTTGAGGACTTCAGAGTCTTGATTTCTGCCATTAAGATATTGTGCCTTTTGTCTCAGTTCAGATCACCCTTGAATTTAAAATGGTTTTGTTCTGCATCTCAGCTTTGCTTATCTGCATTCCAAGTTAGTAGCGAGGATGCTGTAACATCTGGCTACCAATTATCTAGATATATTACTGTCTTATTTCCTCCCCACTTCCTTGTAGAGAATAGCTTTCAGTGTAGTTGGCATGTAATCACATCAAGGGAGAACTGCTGTGGTTTTAGAAAAGTATATATTTTAAAAGAGTAATGCATTGTTTGTGTATTCAGTACTCAAGAATTACAACGGCATCTAGTCTTTATATGCACAAAATGATAAAATTATGTTATTTTCTAAGTTATTCTTGTCGTAAACTGTGTACCTTGTATCTTGAATGCATCTAATTCTGATTCTTAAACTGCTTATTGAAGTGAAGGGCACTATCTTCACTGAAGCCTGACAAAAGCCTGTATAAAATGGTGCTCTGTTAGCCCTAGAAATCTTCTATTTCCTTTCCAGGTGAAACCACTTTTTTAGGGAAAGTCAGTCCAGTGGTGTTAGGTATCTGTCTCCCTTTAATTAGCTATGCCCCTACCTCTTATTTCTCCCCATACTCTGCCTGCACCAGCTAGAAGAAGCAGGATTCCTTCCCAGAGCTGCCTTTTTTCTCAGACAGGAGCAAGTTTAACCTCCCTCAGTCTGCATTCAGCCACGCGGTCCTTTCACGTCAGTGCTGCTGCTCCAGTCATCACTTGCTGCCATGGTTTCAGTGCCATTTTCCTCACTTTACACAGCTTGCAAGTAATGTAGCACACACGGAGTTTATTCTTAATTATCTTTTGAAAGACACCTTGTTTCTTAAGACAAACTTGAGCAGTCTGTAAATTGGCTAGTTTTGTAAATACCCACGAAAAAGCAGGCTCTAGATAAAAGCCAGACACAGCTCTCCAAGTAACACAATAGCCATTGTATACTGCACGGGAGAGTCCCACACGTCAGTGAAGAAACAGAAGCACTATTTGTAGGCCATTTTGAAGGTTATAAAGGCTCTTTTGTCTCAGACAGCATACAGCTAATTGAAGTCCCTTTGTAAATAGAAGTAACAAATAAAACTGTAGGAAGCTCTTTTGCAGAGAACTGAACTCTGGCTAACCACCCCTGCCACTCCACCCCTCCCGCTGGGCATGGGGAGCTGCCCCTTCTTCAGCCCTGGCCAAAGCACAGAGAGAGCTTTGCAGAAAATATGCATTCACAAAACAGGCACTGTCTTGCAGCAGAAGGCAGGGATCTGTGGAACAAGGGAAGATTGTCTATAATCCTTTATTAATGTACTAACAGAGAGGAGACATGATCTCCTGTTTTTCCATCTTTTCTGAGCAGCCTAAGTAAACTTGCATAGTTCAAACAGTACATATGGTGGAATGATGGCACTGCTGCTGGCATGAGGAATCTCAGAGCCTTCAAGAAAGTGTAAGACTTTTCATACCCACCACAGAGCTTAACCTAGGTACTGTACTCAAACCTTGCGTTACACATTTGAGCTGCATCTCTTCTAAAAATTGACAAAAGGTCATCTTTTCTCCTCATGCTGTCATGGAACTCTTCAAGACCAGACACTGGCATATTTTCCACTGTTTTTCTCCTACAGGCTCTGTTTTAAGCTGAGAGAGACATTGTAATCCTAAATTCCCCCCCATTGACTAATGTAGGCTTACTCTGTTACATCACCCAGTAGAGTAGTAATGAATGTTTCATAAATCTCTTGGAAGGCAAAACCATAAACTAAGAGAGATCCTCATTACTGCATAATTCTATTGCTGATTAGAATTTTATATTGTCGTAAGTTCGTAGTGTTATTCCAGGATTGCCATTTCTTCCAGTCACTGAGTTGCAAGGGAAATGAAGCATACTGCGTAATTGTTTGTTAAAAAATTCAAGGTTCTGAACTGAAAACATTTTCTGTGTGTCAGGGGTTAGGAGCATAGGGAATAAAAGGGATACTAATTTGTGAGAGGGGAAAATTCCCAGTTTAAGATACGCAAAAAACTTTCTTCACAATATGAAAAGGTTTAATATAGTATTTATTTATGCCTGCCTTCCTCTCCTCCCCTTAACTGTTTATATAAGGTATACACATCCAAAGCAAGAGATAGGTATAAAACATTCCCAGACACCTGGGTTCATTTGCTTAGAACATCAGTGTGTCTACTTAGTGGATGGTTATCATAAGCTCTGTCCTTCTGGAATCAAAAGTGCATTTTGGTTTTTACTGTTGTTATGATTTTTGGGGTTGGAGTTTTTTGGTGGTGTTTTGTTTTCTTTTGTTAGTTTTCTGTTTGTTTTTTTTTTTTGGTGTGTGTGGTTGGTTTTTTTTATTGTTTGCTTTAAACATTGAGGCTATTAATGAGCAATAAAAATACAAGTAGAGAAATTTATGATGTTTATTACATGGTAGATAGACAAGGTCTGTGTTAGGCTTTTCATTGTCCTGCAATTGACCTTGATAGGTATATGTTGTGTGCTCATTTCCACAACATTTTTATAATGAAACAGCTAATGTTTCTTAGTTACAATAAAATATAGCACTTACTGGTCTATATTAAGACTTCCAATCGGATTCAGGAGCAAGTAGGAAAGGACTCAGTTCTCCTGTTCGGATTCTACCAACACAAATTAAATCAGGTGTTCCAGAAAGGGCATGTAGAATGCTGTGAAACGTAGCCCTAGATGTTCAGAGGCCACTTCTTTGCTGTTGTAAACACTGAAGTCAATGTAATGTGCTCTGATCTGTGTCACACTTTTTCCTCCCTGGATTACTTTCATTAACATATTCAGCTCTGTAAAACTAACCTACATAACAAGCCTTTTATTTCATGAAGTTTGGAGATGACTTGATGTGTTTGCAAGCCTTCATTGTCACAGACCTCTTTCCCTTTGTACCACTGATTGTAATACAGTCTTAACATATCTTTCAAATACAAACATGGAAATTTTGTACCATGTCCACCTTGCAGAGAAAGGAGCAACACTTATAATCAGGTATTTCAGTCTGGTAATCCAAATTAGCAAAGGTAATAATGTTCCATCTTGGATCCTGAATAGATTAATACTTTCATTTAATTTGCATTTATCTCAATGGTGGAAAATACGTTATAACAGAAGAACCAAACTGAAAATAACTTTAAATACTTGTAGTCTATAGCTGCTTCTACTGAGCAGTATTAACCAAAATACGTATAGTTTCAGTGTCTACAACTGAGCTGTTTGGTAATCAGTTTTAATTAAGCGTTTTGGGTTTTTTTGTGAGAAGTACTCTCCCAGTGCATGCTGATTAATTTACCAAAGCCTTATTCTCTGCCTTAGAGATAAGAATGAAGTTATTTAGAGATGAATCCATTAGCTAAATATGGACTGTTTTTGTTTCTAGCCATGTGAAGTGCACCAAAACTAATTCAAACAAGTAATAAGCTTAAACTTTATTTGATGACAAAACTGAAAGCAATGAGAAACAGGTAATCCAAAACACAGTATCACAGTATGCTAGGGATTGGAAGGGACCTCAAAAGATCATCTAGTCCAATCCCCCTGCCAGAGCAGGAACACCTAGATGAAGTTACACAGGAAGGTGTCCAGGCGAGTTTTGAATGTCTCCAGAGAAGGAGACTCCACAACTTCCCCGGGCAGTGCTCTGTCACCCTCACTGAGAAGAAGTTTCTTTTCAAATTTAAGTGGAACCTCCTGTGTTCCAGTTTATACCCATTGCCCGTTGTCCTATCATTGGTTGTCACCGAGAAGAGCCTGGCTCCATCCTCGTGACACTCACCCTTTATATATTTATAAACATTGATGAATTCATCCCTCAGTCTCCTCTAAGCTAAAGAGACCCAGCTCTCTTAGCCTTTCCTCATAAGGGAGATGCTCCACTCCCTTAATCATCTTTGTGGCTCTGCGCTGGACTCTCTCCAGCAGTTCCCTGTCCTTCTTGAACTGAGGGGCCCAGAACTGGACACAATATTCCAGATGTGGTCTCACCGGGGCAGAGTAGAGGTGAAGGACCTTGACCTACTAACCACACTGCTTCTAATACACCCCAGGATGCCATTGGCCTTCCTGGCCACAAGGGCACAGTGCTGGCTCATGGTCATCCTGCTGTCCACCAGGACCCCAGGTCCCTTTCCCCTACACTACTCTCTAACAGGTCCCTCCTCAACCTATACTGGAGCCTGGAGTTGTTCCTGCCCAGATGTAGGACCCTACACTTTCCCTTGTTGTACTTCATCAAGTTA
>VWYH01008993.1:48157-190501 GCA_013399365.1 Pampusana beccarii
CCCTCTTGCCAGGTTTAACTCTAAGGAGGCCTTAGCTTTCCTAGTTGCCTCCCTACATCCTCTGACAGCTGCCTTGTATTCTTCCAAAGTGGTGAGCCCCTCCTTCCATGATCTGTAGACTCTCCTCTTCCACTTGAGCTTGCCTAGCAGTTCCCTGTTTAGCCACACAGGTCTCCTGGCTCCCTTCCTTGACTTCCTAACCAATCAACACTTCTGATAACATTTAAGCCACTATGAGTTCATTGTACCAGTTGGCTTAGTATTGCTGCCCTTTAACACGAAAGAATGATGATCCAAGCATGCACACACTCACAAAAGAGGAAACTCAAGGGTGCCCAGAAGAAATAATTGCTTGTGCGAGGGGAAAGAGATCTCTCAAGGATACATCCACAAGAAATAACCACTCACGGGGGGTGAGGTGAGGGCACTCAGTCCTGGGGAGTTCCCTTAGTTGGTGTCCCAGTCTGAGGGGAGAGGTTTCAGTTACAGAGCTGCTGCTCTGAGAAGACCACTCAGAGGGGGCTCTGGCAGGGGACCCTTTATAGCCTGGTGGGATCTGGCTGTGGTCATCTATGGGCATGGTCCAGAAGCTTCTCTGGGTTGAGGTGTGCCCCATTGGCTAGGGACTCTGTTGACTGAGTGGTCCTTGCTACCTTGCCCGAGGGGCGTACGTGACTGTTTTGACTGTACCCTGGTAGGTACATGATGGTTGGCACCCGATTAAAGTGTGTAGGTGATGTCAGCCATGGTGGGGCACAAGAGGCATGGAAATAAGTGTGCAAAAGAGCCAGTGACTGCCAAGTCAGAAGCCCTGGTCTGTACTGGGGTGGGTGCACCTGCCACTCCGTGTTGTGTTTCTACATAAAACTTGACAAAATCTGTACATATTTTAGCCACTCAGTAAAAATTCTAACATGTCATTAATTCAGAGGAGTAAGTAATACAAATATACATATCTGAATATAAAAAGCTAGAGTGCTAAGTCCATGGAAGGTAGTGTGTGACAAAGAAGCAGTGGGACAATATAAATATGTTTCTCTTTGGCTGATAGGTTAAAGCTAACAAATGATGTCATTCTTGTTACTGAATTTTCATACGAAAGCTCATCATCTGAAGTGTACTTTGTCTTCCATTGGTTTTGTATACTGTAATTTTACAAAATATTCTATAACATGAATCTGTTTTGGTTGGTAGCCAGTGTTGTATCTGGTCACAGAATAAAAAATTATTTAAATCTGATGCTTATGTCAAGACAAACAGATATTTCATGGAGCTAAACTTCTGCAAGGGATGGGGTTTGGTGTGACCTATAGGTTGAACATCATGTTGAACATGAGACAAATTCAGGCGCTACAGATGGTCATGGAAAATATGTTGACTTTGAGTGCTAGCAGAATGCATAATCTAGTGCTCATGTACATAATTCCATATGCAGCTGCTTTATAGTCCTGCAGAATTAAAAAACAAAATGAAACAAGAAAAAAACAGAGAGGGTAGTTGGGTGCTTCAGCCGTTACACTGAAGAGATGGTCAGTGAAGCTAGTCACTGCCTCCTCTTCCTCTCACCCTCATTTGTGTAGCAGGATTTCCAACTGGACAGAAACACTGTGACTGCAGATCACAATGAGCTTTAAGTTGTATTGTGCCCTGTTAAAATTGTGTTGGAGAATTAATCATATACTGATTTGGAAAGACTCTGGTTTTTACTGTGTTTCACGTTCTGTGAAAGTGTTGACATTGCTGTTTTTTCTTAGCTTTACTGGATGACTTTTCTTTCAATCCGGGGAAAGTTCTGATTGAGAAGCAAATATAGGAACTAAGAGTGTCCCTCTGAAAAGGGAAAGTTAACGGCCCTCTCAGAGGCCAGCTGGCACTATCTGCATTATCCATTTGAACCAAGACATTGCTGAGAAGTTACATGGAGTTTTCCGCCTGAAATAGCAAATGTGAATTGACTTTTCTCACAGGGAAATGAGTATCCAAGCTGTGGGTACCCTATGTGCAGAAACAGGCCCTCCACTTTCTCACCCACTCATTCTGTCCTCAAGTCAAATGTTGAACTGTATTAAAGGAATAGTAGACCTTGTGATGAAAATGCTGTCCTATAGGAATTTATACGTAATAAGGTTTTTATCTCAGGACATCTTTAAAGTCTCTTACACATTATAAGTCTTCTATCAATGGTAACTCAACAGGTCTGGCTGCTCCTTGATCCCACATTAACACTATTAAAGCAAATAACTGCTAATAGGTTCTCCTTCAAGAAGACTCACCCTGTAGACTTATTCCATTATATGGGGCACCTCACCTTAATTCAGTCTATCAACTATTTGTTTGGTCTTGCCTCACTTTTTATAATACTGGGAATTTAAAATGAAACAACTGCCTTTTTTCAAAAGGAGTTATTAACTGAAAAGAACCTGGAACCAGCAGCAACACAGAAAACAGCACCTGCATGCTTGGAAATACAGCCTGCTAGAAACTCTCCTCATTGCATATCTTGGCAGTTGACAGCCACACAATGTGAAGGCTTTGATTCTATCTTCAAAGCCTGCATTGCAAGATGCTCCTGAGCTCTTCAAAGACTCTCTGGCCTTCAGTGGCCTTTGGTGCCCCGTATGGCTGTGCTGTTCTGCAGCAGTGGGAGCACCTGCCACTAAAGACCAGCAAGTATTTAGGAGAGATGCTTCTCAACAGGTGGACCACAAGCGCAGAATTCACTCATAGTGCGCAACAGAATGACCACAAACCTTGTGGCATTTTAAACAAATTACAAAGCATGCTTCTTCCTAGTTATTTTCCTGAATAACAAAACTTTTGAAGGGAGAAAAACCCCACGAATATAAGGGAAATTGCGGGAGTGCGAACTGAGCTTTGTGCATTTTTGTCTAATGTGTTTATATGACCATGTGCTTCACTGATGGATGCAAAATAAACATGTGATAGACCAGTGAACCTTTATAATTTGAATTACCTGTTAGAAATATTATATGTGGGCAATTTTTGAAGATTTATCACCATTTCAAAATGACACACAAAAAAGCCCATGACGTATAAAAGGCTTTGTTGCATTAATCTCTGTTCATTGTGGAGTGTCAGCATTACCAGTTGAAGCAGACAAATATGCTATTAATAAATGTACTAAATATGAGTTACTGTAACAACTTGGAAAAATAAGTGGCCCACCATTTTTCTGACATTTCAGAAAGCAAATGAAAACCACTATGCTAGGAAATTCAGTCACTTCATTCTAAGAAGTGGTTATGCTTATCAAGGGATAGATACTAAGCTTTTGGAGTGTCACCTTTAGTATATTCCTGTTCTCTGTAAAAATGAAGTTTTGCATAAGTTAATTGCTATCCATGGTGAGTAAATTGCACCAAGAGTATACGGTGAACACTCACTTGTGTGCTGTCTCCCTTTCTCTTTCTTTCTGTTTACCACTTTGCAAAACCAGTTGTATGTTCTGGAAGATGCTTATGGATATTTTTCTTCATGAACAGATGAAGTGGTGTTTCCTTTTGTTACGTTTATTTAACTACATAGCTATTTTATCCAACAAACAGACATTTACAATAAAGAATTAAAAACATCTGATCTAAATATTGTATTTAGGGTTAAGCCTTATTGTCTGCATATTGCTTAGTTATTTTGAAAAAGTCTTGAAAAATCACATAGTTCTCTCAATAGGCTTTGGAATTGTCAGTTTGCTTTAATTATTTTCACCTCCTGCCCTCTTGTACCACCTCCTGCTCTGAAAACCTAATATATGAGATTTTTCTAATATATACATTTATTTAGATACTTTTTTTCACAAAGTGTCATTAGGATCCCTGAGGAGCCACAGGTACATTGAATTTTTCCCTCTCCATTGCCAGGAGGGGTTTGGAATGGCCTTAGCGCTTGGAATGGGAAAAGTGGGAGAAAATTCCTGGAGAGGAAAAAGCTATGTGCATGTGTTAAGGAGAAACAGCAGGAAGGAAGCTGAGGAGGAGTAGAGGCGCTATAGTTGAGGCTGAGGGATGTAATGAAGGTGTGTTGTGAAGAACTAGTACAGAAAGTAGATTAGATTCTTATTTGTTTTTTCAGTCCTTTGTCAAACACTGTGTTAAGAGCACAAACTCTAAATGGGCTGTAAATAAAATTAAGTCTGATAGTACTGCATCTGTAGCATTTCAAGAAAAACAATGTGAAGGCAATCTGAGTATTTCAATCACACTGCTAGTTTGTGCCCACTGTTGTCATTTGATTTCCTGAATATTCTCAGTTGGTATCAGTGCTCTCACAATGTTTTAAGAATTAATCCAGAAATCTTGTAGAATAAAGTAAATGAAAAAGAAATTATTTGCTGGGAGGTTATAAACAGCTATGAAGATAATATAGTGCTGCAGGTAAGATGTTCTGGATCTGTGGGATAGTCATTGGGATCCCTGAATTGATCTTGTGCTCCTGATGCCTCAGCAGCTTCATTGCCCTTTTCTGAACTGTTTACAGCACCTCAGTGTCTTTCCTGTCATGAGGGGCCCAGAACTGAACACAGTATTCAAGGTAGGGCCTCACCAGTGCCAATTACAGTGGCACAATCACTGCCCTAGTCCTGCTAGCCACACTATTCCTGATACAAGCCAGGATGCTGTTTGGCCTTCTTGGCCACCTGGGCACACTGCTGGCTCATGTTCAGCTGGCTGTCGACCAACACCCTCAGATCCTTTTCTGCCAGGCAATCTATGTAATTTATACAGTAGATTATATAGACTTCTTCATAAGAAGATGAAATTGCACCATGTGAGGTTTATTGCTTTCAAAAAGCCTGAAAAAATTAGTTATTTCTTTATTTTATGATTTATTATATTCAGATTTTTGATTGCACTGGTTTTTTTTATTTGAAGGTAGGTGGAAAACATGTTAATGAAATGTATAAGAAGGTTAAGGGAACACTCATTCAGGTGTCTTCAATTACTGGAGCCAATCTGAGCTTTCATTTGTATACATTTGCCCACAAATATCAGAAATTTCAATAAATTACAGTAAAGTTTATATTCTGTTTATTTTGTTAAAACTGTTTAATGCAAAAATTGGAATAAGTTATGTCAAGAAAAGTTTTGTTTTTCCCATGCACTCAAAACCCCCTCTGTTTTGAGGGCAGATAATAGATGCAGCTTATAGTTTCCTAAAATGGGGTACATTAGATTATAAATCCATTCTACACTTGGTAATAGCAAGATGTTATCTGAAGATTAGCCAAATACTCTTTGTTCTAGAAAACAGTGGGACTATTTTTAAAATAGCTAAAGATTACACATTGGTTGTGGCTTTCTTTTTTCATTGTTATTTCAATGCTTTCATATGTGGTCAAAACAGAGTGAATTATTAATACCTCTTATTCAGTGCTTTTGAAGGGTGCCTGTCAGTTGTAATTCTCTGCAAACTGATTCGATGCCTAGTTGGGAGATGAGATGACACTCAGTTGATAAAACTGCCTAGTACTAAGGTATGCATAAAATGTGCATTTTAATTAAAGCTGAGACCTGTGTACGTGAGACTTTATACTGTGCTCACATCCCTTGAAATTATAAGATCAAGCTCAAACACTATATGAAACAGTGAAGTATAATGTTAATTAAAATGTTTCTGCTGTGCTTAGATTTTATTTCTTTTATCTTAACCATTTATTTATATGTCTGAGTGGCAGCCTAGCAACTTGAAAACTCTGCCTGTGTTCAGTTGCCACAAATATTTTGGCAGTGAATTTATTATGAAGGATGTTTGAAAAAGAAGACAAAGTTTAAGAAAACATTAGAAAACAAAATAGAAAATATTGAGTATGTTCAAAATATGTCCTCTATATGCAATATAGAGAAAAATACAGAAATTTTGTTCCAATATATTTTTGCTCTGTCAGGGAGCGTAAGATACAACTAATCTATTTGGATCATTGCTAAGCACCAGTCAGCGTACCAAGTAGATGCACTAAGAGACTCGTAAATACCTGCATGTCAAAGAACTGTCATTCAGACAATTGATGTGTTTTGGAAACTTCAGGTTGAGTTACTCTGAGGGGAAAAGCAGGTCAGAAAAAGGTGCATAGGTCACCAGAAGAAAATACCAAAGCAAGGGAGTGTCAGTGCACTGACAGTCGCAGCTCTGGCACTTTCCAGTTTGAGGAATCCTCCTCCTACTCTCACCACCCAGTGCTGAGGGCTGTGAGTCCAGTGGGCATCAGCATTGCACCAGTGAAGTGTACATATTGTTACTTCAGTAGAGTGACATGTGTGATCACTCAGGTCTCACCCAGTCTGTACAGTTGTGCTGTTAAAGCCAGTGGCATTTACGAGCATGATGGTCTTTTCCATTTTCTGCCAGCTGAACCTAAATCTTAGATGTTTTCTAAATCACATTTAGAAGGAGGAGGAGCTTTTCCATACAAATCTAATAGCCAATTAGTGTATTCATATGTCATGGGAGAGGCCCAAGGTTGTCTCCCTCTTCTGCATGATCATCAGCAGGATTTGAACCAGGCTTTCCTGTGCAAGTCTGAAAAGTATTACACTATTGAGCCAAATTTATTTTTCTGGCTTAGTTTATACACATTGCTATTTAATACAAGTTAGAATAACAGTGAAGTAGGTTTCTCACAGGAGGAAATGTGAGTTCAGATCTGGCCTGATTTAGAGGAGGTCCTCTGAATAGGACAAAGGATAAAGGGCTAACTCCATTAGACTATTTAAAGTCTGTAAGTGTGGCACTCGTGTAAATATATTCTTTTGGTCCGGAATTGTCAGCTCTCTACAGTAGCATAAAACTTCCCTTGTGCAGTATCTATTACTTAGCCGTAGGTGGCAAAATGAACATGAATCTTACAAAGCTCGCATTTCCCATTTGTTACATGGCAAATCCAGTCTTTTGCCCTGGGGCTTTGGATTCCATTCAGCAGCAATACATCTGAAAGTTTAATTGTGCAGTGTGCAGCTTACATCCGTCCTGTAGCTCTAGTCCAAAGGCATTATCTCCTGCAAGAAAGCAGTAGCATTACCTGGTATTTAGTTAGTTATTTAGGAGTTTTTTATATTTGCCATCCAGGATAACTGTCTGTACTTGAAATATACACCTGTTAGCTGAAAAGATGATGGCATTTCCAAAGGTTGCTGAACACAGGTTTTCGTTATATTCACTAGTATCTGTGAGAGTGCATAATTTCTAAAATTCAGGCGGTAATATAAACAGTGTCATTCTGAAGTTGTAAATGCCAAAAAATGTTGTTTGTGTGATCAAATTATTAGACAGGAGAAAATGTGTTTATACAAGCCTTCAGTGTTGTAACTTTTGATCATGGTCTCAAAGCAGATGTGCCTTTTGAAATACACCCTGGATAATACCTGGATAATACACTGGTGGTGTCTCTCTCTTTTTTTTTTTTTTTCTTCAGAACTAGTGAAAAATTAATTCTTGAGAGGTTTCTGAAGCACGAAGTTTTACAGAGTTTAATTTCTATTTTTCCCATTCAGTGGGAAGAAGTCTAGCCTTTCCCCACATAAATCTGTCATTTGACCAGTAACTATGTATGTATGTATTCACTGAGGTATATAGGAATAAGGTCTTACACATATATAAAAAAAGAAGAATCTCAATCTGAGAAGTGCACCACTAGTTTTTGCTTCTTCTGAAGATCCAAGAGATGAGCCCTTGGCAGAAATTTATCAGCAGTTTAACAGAAATACAGGATTGGATGAGCAGGCACTCTGGCAGATGTGGATTGTTTTTAGATGTACTTGTTAATGCTAGTTAGCAATGCACATGGGTAGCATGCCTTTGTTAGATGGCACTAGTCCTTTTGTCTGGAAAAGCTTAAATTAACAGAAGTCCACGTGAACAACTACTTCCCTTGTTGTAATTACATGAAACAAGCTTTTTCAAATTTTCCAGGGTGAGGCCTCCTACTATATCACGTGACACTTGATGATTGTGATGTGCCAGAGTAATTCATGTAGTTTCAGGGAAGGCTGAAGGAGGAGAAGCAAGCTCCAAAAACTGAAGTACAGCTGTGAGCACACCTTTTCAAAACAAAGTCTTAAAATGATCCTGTGCCTGGGAAGATCTGGTCTGCTGCATTCACAAGTCAAAGGTGTTCTGTAATTTCAGAATTTTGGACCTGCCAGTGTCGAGTGAGGACATAGAGGAAATATATATTCAGTTCCACTTAAGTGTTTACAGTCCAAAGTCCATATTGCTCTGTGTTTTTTAAGATGCTGTTCTCCCCTACATTAATTCCCTTCACGTTTATTCCCTCTTGTAGAAAAGGAGAAAACTAAATAAGTCTGTTTTTCTGCACCTGGTTTAGGCATGTTATTTCATGAAGCCATTCATATTGAGAAACCCAGTAGACAATATCTGAAATGCACAGTCACTTGAGATTGACTCCCACATTTCTGTCAATCATAGGACTAGCAGGGAAATGTATACCATTCTTTCGTAAATTGTGGAATTTGCTGACCTTGCATCTGAGAGCCACAGCATAGCCACCCTCCTGTAGGGTTTCTTGTTGGAGAAAGGTGCAAGTCACAATTCAAGTTCTCCATTTTAAGCTAATTCAGATAGATCTTGTAATGTGATAGTTCTGACTAAACTGGGGATCTTGTGCGCTTTACCTAGCAGAACTGTACACAGGCTTTGCTATGTGAGTAAATTCTACCACCTGGCAGAGGATGGAAGACCTGATCCTTACCTTTCTGCTGTGCCTGGCACAGCCATAAAACCAATCCTCCTTACCAAATAACAGACCTTATCCTTTTGGGATGGCATTATCTCACAAACTGCTCACCCAAACCCAACCAGTTCCTCACCTGAGACATCCAACATGCCCCTCCCCTTCCTAGCTCTTACTTCTGTGTGTTTGTATACAATAAAATTCCAGTCTGGTCGTCTATATCTCCTGGCTTTAGAGTTTCAGATTTTTTAATTTTTTTTTCCTTCCTGTAAATCATCTCAGCTGGTTGAAACTTCGAACTTGGGACAGAATGACAAACAAAAGGACAGGTTTTGTATCAAGAGCCTTCTGTTTGTTATTAAAAGTGTTCATGTCAAAGAGGTTTTGTTGATGAACAGCCCCCTAAGTACAACCAAGTCTGATTTATTTAAAAAAGCTCTATGCAAAAAAAAAAAAAACAACACCAAAACCAACAACAACAACAAAAAACAAAGGGTGAATTTGATAAAATGTTGACAAAAGTCAAGTATATTAATTATTTTAATTATCTGGTTTCTACTTACATTGCATTCATAAATTACTTTTGAAATTACATTCTCACTTAATCTAGCTTTTATGTGGTATCTCAGACTACTCTTATCTTCTTTGTTAAATGTTGCTATCCTTGTTCTCTTCTAGTTCAGCAAATGTAAAAAGCTGAACAAGCAAAGCTTCCAAGACTTGGAAGGAAATGGGACATCCAAAGGTTTCCTGTGATTACAGTGCTTTTTATGCAGAGCCAGGAATGCTTTCTATGGAAAGCAATTTTCTCTAGTAATTATTGTTTATAGGAGTTTGAAGATGGTGTTAGACTGCATTTGTCTCTGCCACAAAGCATCAAAGTGTAGTTGTATAATAAATTAATCAAAGTAACTGATGACAATTCTGGACCATTACATTAATAACCTGTTCTCCCCCCGTGGCAAGGTTTGTCCCTCATTTTTTACCTGACAGTATGGTGTATATCACAACTAATCCTTGCTATTGGGGTCTCCTGTGTGCAATCATTATTAATTTGTTCAATAGGAACAGCTGCTACAAAGAAAACAAGTGATAGGAGTGAATATTCTTGTAAAGGAGTAGTTTGATTTAGTTTACCTTTTGGTCTGTAGAAAAAAAGCAAAATTCTAAGTAGTTTACCAGTGCTCACCTCTATAATCAAGCCAATTTGTATATTTTAAAAGAGTTTAGTAGACACATTCAAAATATGGTGCTGTTAGAAATTTGAAAGCAATTGAGTAATTCATTACAAGAAAGCTTTAAATGGTTGTATTTGTTTCTGTCCATATCAAGTAATTTCCTATAGTCGTCCTTTCAGAAAATCCGGTGCCCTGGGACACGGAAGAACAATCTGAGGAGGAAATGTGCTGCCCATTGCAGTGCTGCAGTGTTTCCACTCATCTTCCTGAGCCGTGAATAAAACCTGCTCTGAACAATGATAGGGTGATGTTGAATGTAACACAGTAGGTTCTGCACGTGGTGTTTTGTGAAAAGAAATCCTGGGAAGTGAGTCAAACTTTATTGAGAGCTCTGGATGCTAAATTTATTGGAGATTGTTGAGGCAGTTTGGCATTATAGAGCAGCTGGGCTTTGGTCAACATTAAAAAGCATTTATTTGTGGGTTCTTAGTTTCATGTCCTGCATCTCTCTGAAGGAAACAAAGCCACCAAACGCTACAGCTGGTGTGCTGCGAGTGGGAGAAGGGCAGGGACCTTCTCACCCCCGCGGTGCTGCCGCGGCGCCGGGCGGAGGATGCGCGGGGCGCGGCGCTGTGTGGGCGGGAGACGGGCGGAGAAGGGGGCGGGGAGGAAAAAGTCATGTTCAAACCAGGTGGAGTCAGCAGAGCAAGGGATGCACTGAATGGGCAGTCTGGCTGAACAGCCAGCGGCAAAGCCAGCCCAACAACAATCGGGGAATTATTTTCCGTCTGGCTGGAGTGAACTCTGGCTGTCTTCAGCTGAGTGGCTGTATTGAGAGCGGGAGCCTGTTTTTTTCTCGCTGCAGACACTGGAATCCTCTTTGCTGTGAAGTTTTAACACTCGGGGGAAAGCGGATGGTGTTGGAGCTGGCAAATGTGAGAAATGGCTTTTGCTGAGGCTCTGCGCGGCGGGGCCGCCGGCCGGGCCGCTCAGCTCCCCTGAGCCACAGGCAGGATTTCCCGCTGCCCGTGCTCCGTGAGAGAGCTGCTGTCATGATGGCTTCCATAGGTAGGTTCTTGGTTTCCCGCTTTCCCTCTTTTGTGTACGTTTTCCTCAGCCGGAAAACTCGTTTTGTGGGGCTTGTGTTGCACTGGCTGCGTTCCTCGCACCGCGCAGCGGCGGTGAAACGTGATCTGCGCTGGGTGGGGGTGGGGTGTGTGTCTGTGTGTCTGTCTGAGTGGGTACGAGTTTGTCTGCAGTGCCAGAAGCGGGGGGAGGCGGAGGTTAAAGCAAATAACACGGTGCTTCAGCAGCGGGCGGTCAGAGTTCCGCGGGGTCGATCGTGCAGACCGGGGTTTCACGGAGCGTGCGGTCTGCTGCTGTGGTGGCTGCGAACTTTTGAAGAAAAGAAGTAGGGGAAGAACTATGCCTTGTGTGGTTATGTAGCAACATTTGGAGTCCACAGAGGAACTGAAAAGCTTTGCAGACAAGGAGTGTTGTCAGTATGAGTTGTTTTTTTTTTTTTCTGTGTTCTTAATGGAGTGATGGGGCATGAGGCAGGGTTCATGAGCATTTTGGAGTTACTTTTCTGCTGAGGAAGACTTAAATTTTTTGTGGGTAATAGTTTTTTGTGTGGTTTGGTTTGGTTTTTTTTTTAAGTAGAAAAAACTGGGAATGCCTGGAACATATATAATTGCTGATTACGTACAAAAACTTTGTCCAGGCTGATTCTTTTTTCCTCCCCCTAGTGATGTTGTAGCAGCAGTAAATTTCCTTTCAAAAGCATGAAAAATGAACAGACTTTGTAAACGTCTTTCCTGAACAAGTACTATCACATAGTTTTCCTCTTGCCTTGCTTAATTAGAAAAACAGTGCATTGTGCCAGTAGCATTGGCAGAGTAGTTCTTATTCAGGCAGTACATGTGAAATATTCTCGCCTTCTTACTCCAGACCTGCGTTTTCCATCAAAATATAATACAGTCTTAGAGCAGCCAACTATTGCGTAGTACGATGTGCAGGATACACCATAATACTTTAAAGAGACCTATTTCTACAGCCTTAATGCAAACAGTTTTTCTGTTCAGTCAGTAGCAGCAGATGGTCTTGTAAGGATGGCAACCTTAGAAGGAGAGTCACTGAATCCCAATTTTTAAGAGGCAGACCAAGAAAACACCTGATATCTTCACTTCTGAGTCCTGTTACATGGTACTGAACAACACTGAAGATAAAGTGAGCTGAGTTTGGTTTTACCTGTTTCAATTCCAGATTATTAAAAGTAGCTTCTGAAAAATCGGTTCCTTTTCTGGTTCTAAAATGAAAATGGTTTAGTTATACCACTTCAAAACTAAAAAGTAGCCCTTGCTTCTGGTATTCAGGCTGCACTGAGCACAGTTCAGCCATTTGTTATAGGCAAGTGACTCCAGGAAAGTGAACAGGTCATATCTAGGCATAATTTTTCTGACAGTAGAAGACCAGGGCCAAAGCAAGACTTTTGGTAGAAGGTCTGAACATCAGTTTGATCGCTTCCATTCCTCTTGCTACATAAGTACTCCTCAAACATCAAAAGCTGTATATTTGGACCTCTCTGGTGCCTGCTGGCACTGGGGAACTGGACTGAGACAGAAAAAGGGAAGTTCAAACTCCCTCTTTCCCTCTTTTTCACCTTAGGAAGAATACACAAGATCATACTATTAAATTTAAAAATTCCCTGATGAGTCTCGATGCTTGCTTTCCAGGATTGCCAGAAAGCCAGCCTCAAGCTCAGTCTCTTCTTCGTTCACTCAATATTAGCCCCAGTTTGCTCCCCTTACCCCCACCCTTGCCCCCTTTGCATTGGCTTTGCAGTGGAATCTGTCAGTAGACATGAGCTGCATTTTTCAGTTCAGCACAGACAACCTGAACCCGCATCTCCCACACCTCAAGCAACTTGAATAGTTAATGAACTTTAGAGCAGGACATACGTTTTACTCTTTTCTTGAAAGGTGCTTGGTCTTTCAGGGTATTCTGCCTGAAAAAGTGTTACTATTAATTTTGAAGGTACTGGTTTGTGCACTTCTGTATCTTAGTGTTTTTTCCCCTCTAAAACTATTGCAATTCAATTCTACAATTTGATGAAAATTACCGTATTCAGACATGTGAATATCTGAAATTCCATTGTGAGATAAACCACGATAAAAATGGAATTGGCTGTCTCTAAAGCCACTTCACTGATTTGCTGTGAAAACTTTGTGCAGGCATGTTAATAATTGTATTTTAATTGTTTTGTTGGGTTTGTTTTTCTTCTCCACTGAATTGATCTGCTGTACTTACAGGCAGAATAGTAGTGCTCTTGTTTCTGCATTATGGGCTGACAATGGTGCTCTCCTAAAGAGTGTTTTAATAAATGTCACATTTTATGTTTGCATGTGACCCGGATGGCTTGAGGAGATGCCTTCACAGCTGATTTGCATTCCTAAGACAGCAAAGTTATGCTTAAAGTCAATAGCAGAGCATCTGCAAGATCTTTTAAAATACATGAGAAGACATGTGCAACTGATTGCTTTAGTCCCTGGGGAACTTTATTTTTTTTTTCCTTGTACGATTTGGGAAGATAAATTAGTATAAGAAAGTCTTTCAGAAAAGCATTATAAGAATTTTACTGCTTTGAAGATACTGCATTGCAAATTTAATTCCGCAAATATGACTTATTTGTATTTTAGTATTTTTTGAATGAATGTATGTTACCAAGCGTGTGTAAAATGGTGCAAGGGTCTGTTAATGGAATGGCTATTTCCTCAGTAGAAGAGAAGCCAGATAGCAAGATATTCAGGGCAGGAACTGTGGGTGGGGGAAAATGGGGTCTGAGAAATGATCCTTTTGATACACATCCCTGTGCAGAAAGGGGCAGAGGGAGGGTAAGTGCAATTAATTCACTGATCCTGGGGTTGCCTGGAGATAAGCTGACCCCTGGCGCAGCTTCAGAGGCTGCGTTTGTTTGTTACTGGCAGGAGCTTCTGTGGGCCCTTGTGGGATCTAGAAATTGCTGGAACACAGGAATGTCCCAGTGTGCACCCACTCCTGTGTATCTTGCCACCAGGCCAGAATCTCCTGTGGGGGTAGAGAAGCACCAGCCTTGCTCACCCAGTACTCACTGGGGAGGGCTGCTCTGCCAGCAATATTTCTTCAACGGGCAACATGGTTGATTTGCAGCTTTCTTTAGGCATAAGGCAAGAGTGGATTTTTTTTAATTCTAAAAACATTTGAAACATGCCCAAAACACAGCGAGCACTTTCTAAATCCGTGCAATAAATAATCGCATGAAGTTAGAAGCCTTCAGCCCTGCAGAGTAACTTACCTTTAGTTACTAGTGGTTTGCATTCTAACTGTTCGGTGTGTTACTTCTTCCACCAAATAGATGTCTCTGGGAAATAGTTTACTGCCTCTCCAGATTTGCTGTTTTATTTCCCAGGTTGTCAGCCACCACACTGTTGTGTTTTCTGTAAGAGCCAGGCACATAATACATACTTGACTGAGATCCTTCTCTGCCCTGTTCAATGAAGCAACTGAAGCAGACCTTTCCCGTGCAGAGAGGTTAGGAGGTGGATGCTAGAGCCACTGTCTTCACAGCTTCTCCAGGTTCAGCCTGACTGATTTGAATACTTGCAAAGAGAGTTGATCCACTCAAACAGGCATTGGCAGAATCTCCAAGCAATAGGCACTTTGTTCCTTCACAAGCATTAAAAAATCTGGTATATCTATTTGCTGGGTTTTTGAAAAGCAAGTGCCTCTGTGATGGTACATGATTTAGGCTCATGACATGTTCTCTTTTTGAAATAACATAGGGAATTGTGAAGAAGAGTTTATGGATGTGCATAAAAACCAGCAGATTCCAGGCCAACAGAGGGAAAACAAAACCAACAAAACCCCTAATAAACACTCTTTTTATTTCTTAGCTGCATGCCCTGTTTTTTCTGCCAGTGTGTTGGACCAGTGCTCTCCAAAGTGGGGTGTGTGCACCTCAGGTGATACACAAGATGATCCATTGGGGTGTGGGAAGAAAATATCAGACCTTCAGTAGTACATGTATACAGTTTGTGATTAAATAAATATGCATATATTGGAGATGCATTTTCAAAAATGTCTTATTGATGAGGTGTGCAACTAGAAAAGTTTGGAAATGACTGTTAGACTTTTCTGCATGAGGAAATCCGTTTTACCATAGAAAGACAGAAATAGCGTTTCGGAAGCGCTTCTGGGGGTGTGTAGTCCAACGCCGTGACTCAGAACAGGACCATTGCAGGTCTGAGTCAAGAAAAACTCTACTGATGGAGGTTCCACCACAACCTTAGTTAACCTCTTTCAGTGGTACACTGCCCATAGGGACAAAGCTCTTTTTGATTTAATGAGAATTTCCAAAGACGGGTTGCCCCTTTTTAAGTCATCTGTCACTACTGAGAAGAATTTGGCTCTGTTGTCTCTCCTGGTGTAAAAGAGACCCTCTTCTAGTCATTTTAGGCTGCTTCTAGATTTCATGCTGAGTTGCTTTTCTTCTCCAGGCTGAAAAGTCCCAGTTCCATCATCCTGTCATCATGGATTGTGTGAGCAAGACCGTTGGTCATCTTGGTAGTCTTCCACTGGATCCTTTCCAGTCTCTTATGTTCCTGAACTGGTGGCCTAAAACTGAATTTAGTATTCCAGGTGAAGCTTTCTCAGCATCAAATACAAAAAGAGCAATAACTGATCTCCTCTGATCTGCTGGCCGTGTTTCTCCTGCTGTAGGTCAGTATATGCCCTACTTGGGATGAGAGCAAAGTGAAGACTGTCTTTCAGCCTGATACCCACTGCAACTCCTGACACTTTTCGTCAGGGCTGCTAATTACCAGTTGGATCCCAGCCTGTATTGTTACAAGGTCTTATTCTGCCCCAGGTACAGATTTTTTTTATTTCATTTTGGTCTTAAATAAGATTTCTGTTGGTCCGAGCCTCAAGTTCACGCAATTTCCAGTACTCGTTATTGCCATTCTTAAAGATGGGCTTAATATCATCCCTTTTCTAGTTATCAGTGTAGCAGAATTTTTGGTATGGACATTAACTCTTAAGTTCTCACATTTTCTTAAGAAAATTAAGAAGGTGGATTTCCAAATTTCTTCTGAATTGATCATATTCACTTGGCAGACGGGAAGTTAATCTGAACAAAACAGGATTTTCAAATTGTAGTCTTTATGTCTTTGTTTATGCTGAGGTGAAGTAAAAAGCAAAAAATGTGAAAAGAAGGTAAAAACTGTATTAATCATTCAGGATTATTTATTTTTTCTAAATAAATTAGGGAGTTGAAGAAATACTGAGGAAAACAGGGGTTCTGTTGCTGCACTCAAAGTCAGTAAAATAGCTGTCTAATAGTATAAATTCAGTTTATTTATGATACATACTTGAAGGAAATATTACAGTTTTGTATGCTTTCTCAGAGCTCCATGGCAGTGGAGACTTTATATAGCTTAGTGACTACAGCAGGCTAAATGACAAGGTGCTGATTCAACATTTGATTGCTGCAGGTTTGGGGGGAACATTGCCAAAGCAAAAAGTAAACTAACAATGACAATCATTATCTCAGCCCAGAAGCTGTTATTTGGGAAGTTCCGTAACAGATACCTGGTTTGTGAAATATAAACCCTCCAAATCTGTCGTACCAGAAATGTGAAGATAATAAAGCAATTAACTTCTTTTTTTAAAACAACAAACAGGAAGGTGTTTTTTTGCTGCCTGGACTTGTTAGGAGTTTTGCTTCCAAGGTGTATGGCTTAAGTCAGCTTGTAACTCTTCTCAACGGGAAATAAACAGTAGTACAGTGAATTAGCTGTTGTTCTCAGAGCTCTTTGTTTGAAACATTTAAGAAAAAATGGTGGAAGCTGGCTAGCGACAACAGCTTGGGGGAATTTAGCCTTGAATGAGAGATGGAACAACTTGTGTTGAAAAAGATGCCATATACTATGCAAAAAAGGTGGCAGCTGAAATTACAAAAGACAAGATCTGAAGCATCTTTCATTGATTTCCATGTATTCTATAGAAAGGAAGGAACAGTGGGACCCAAGTTGATGGATTTCCTGGAAGGGAATGATTTGGTTTGCTGTATTTTTGTGAAATTGAAAGCAGAATATAGCAAGTATAAAAGGTCGAAGTTTCAGTAAAGTCAATAATTTGCAGACTGACTGAAAGCAGGAGAGAGTTTCAGTGTTAGTCTCACTAGTTTTGGCACCTTAGCATTTGGAAAGGCAGCAGAGTGAAAGGGAAGATGGCTGCCTCATGAGAACCTTGCAGTGCTGATGGAGTTGGAAAGATACTAGTTTGTAAACTGGTTTAAGTTGGCCGTCTTGATCTCTCCTTTCTCCATATGCAGTTTTAATTCTGGCCTTCCCTGTGAGCTCTGTAGAGGTTGCTAAGGAACTCCTTAGCGAGCTCTATAGAGGTTGCTAAGGAACTCCTTAGCTTCACCATTGCCAATTCTGTTAGCACTGTGTCAGCTGCTAGAGGGACTCTCTTTTCCAGGGAGCCAAATCCTTTTGTCATGAATTCACTGTTTCCAGGGTTTCTGGCTTTAAATAGTAGCATAAGCCTCTGCTACTCCATACTCACACTGCATAGCTGGAATTGTGCGCTCCTTTTCACATTATCCAGTACAGTTAGCTGTCACTGGGTATTGCTTGTCAGTACCTCTCTTCCTTGTTCCATTTTTTTTCCTCGAAATTGTGATTTTTCCAATTAATCTTTCTGGTAACGTTTCCCTTGCTGAAATATTGGTAAAATGTCTTAGAAGAACTAAAACTGTGTCTACTCAGTCTCTTTAGCTCTGTACTTGGTGGTGGTTATGCTTTCACCAATTGTTTCCCTGATAAAGCTTTCTCCGTTTGTTGTGTGTTGTTTGGGTTTTTTTTTTTCTTTTGTAGATTTTAAGGTTTGGAAAGAAACATATCTGAACAAAACTCTCTCATAAAATCTGCTTAAGACCTTCATCTGATACTTTTTGTCTTACTGATATACTTTAAGCCATGGAGTGAGCTATCCACTCTGTCACTCGATAGGTTGGTCTGATGTTTAATACTAGAGGCTAGGGTTCTCTTCAAACCTTGTTCTACCCTTCCTTGTATGTGTAACATCTCATCTCTGAGCTGAGCCTAAATCTTTTGCAGGACATTCAGGTGAATGGTGGAGTAACTTGCTTAATGAGTAATGTAATTCGATATTGGTAAAAGGAAGTGGCCATCATTTGACCCTTGGTCTCCTGGATAAAATAAAGTTGTATCAGCAGAGACTATTGTGATAGAAACTGTTACAGTTCCCTCCATGTGGGAAGGAGAGATGAACAGCTCAGCACTGTGATAGAGTTTACATTGGCAGTAATGTAAATTCCAAATGATAGTTGGAGCTAGCTGGATGCCAAGCTGTGAAGTGCCATGGAGGTTTTGTTGAATGCTTGGGAGTACTGTGTGCCTTTTTTATGAGACATTTCACAGAGAAGTTCTTGAGAATGCTTGTCTGGTAGAACAAGTGCAAGGTAGGTCCTGGGAGAATGAGAAACATCAAGTCTTAGTGGAATGCAACCATCCAAAACCAAAAAATACTTCCACTGCGTAGAGAATATAGCAAACACTTCCATTACATTCCTAGATGCCTTGGGTTCTGTCTTTGTAGATGACTTGTCAGGAAATCTGTCTAAAGGAATGGGCTCATCAGTTGGCCATGTGAAAAGTAAGAGGTAGAAGCAAAAGGAACCTCTGAAGGAGAGCGTTGATACAACAAATGTTTCACAGCCACATCTGATGTGGCTTCTTGCAAATCTTCCATTAGGCTGGATTTTTTCAGCATTCCTGAAATTGTCAAAGGATGGATCAGGAAGCAAACTATGAAATTTAGAAGTGTTGCACAAAACTTATCTTTCTGCTACTCTTTAGGGCTGGCGGTGGCTCGGTTACTTTAGCTTATTTTATAGCAATACGCTTTTCTGTGTCCATTCAGCTCTCTCTGGGTTGCTGTGTCCTTCCTAGTGAGTGCAGAAGACATACATTTGTACTGGGCAGATACCCTAGTAAGACTTCTTCTGGGAGGGTGATAACCACCAATTGAGCTAATTTCTTGGGCTGGCAGAGCTTCTCCGCCCTTCCTGTGTGCCCTTCCATGCGAACTGCTGCGCAAATGGCCACATCTGGATCTGTTTGCAGTGCTCAGGTCACTAGCATTCTCTAGGCTGCTTTTTTGACAGATACACAGGTCTGACCCAGGCGGGTGAAGAGACATGAACATGAATGATCCTGGTTTTGTCACGTCACTTCTTTAAGTAGGGAGCTGATAATGGCGTAGATTTAGTAGGGGCCTGCAGCAAGAAGCACTGATGCTTCACAGCAAACAAGCCAGAGGAGTTTGTACCATGCATACAGAAATACTCTAGAAGCTATGAGATTGCACTGAGTTAATGATTCCCTGAGATAAAGGGTTAACAGCTGACCAGTGAGTGTGGACTCTTCATCAGACAATAGAGAGGATACAGCTGAAATATTCAGCAAGCTTGTTTTTAATTGAAATATAAACAAAGCTGCTTTCATGGGAAGTGCCTTTCAGATTTACTTGTTTCTAGCCCGGGAAGTACAGAGTTTTTGTTCTTTCTGCAGATTACATGCCTGGCTTGCCAGTGGCTTTTCACTCATTGTCTAGTATTTTACACCTGTGAAAAATGAGTATGAAAAGAAATGCATCTGTGAGCTGATAGCGGTCGTTCCATCACACAGTGTTCAGTGATCTAAAGGTAATAGCAACAGCCCAAGGCCTGAAACAGGGAAGAATCAAGTCTTGGTCCATTTCTTCAAGCAAGTGCTGTTACTGGTGGGAGGAGAGGACCATGCTGTGCAAATGTGTTAGATTTACTCCTATGCATATAGCTGAGATTGCATTAGAGTGGGAGAAGATTTTAAGCTCTTTCAGAAGCAGAGCCACTCTCCTTCTTGCCACCAGGCTCATGGTAACTGGTGTCCAGTGACTCCTTTATATAGTCTGGTATCAGGGGAACAGACATAGAGACATGAAAATAAGCAAACATATGGAGTTAAGCTTGTGATCACAATTTCAATGACTGCAGGGAATGCATTAATCTCCCCCATATAGTAGAAGTAATCTCAATCTGGAGTTTAATTGGGAAGCATCTGCAGGTTCATGTGCACAGGTGAGATGTTTGTTGCACTTTACAATATTTTGTCTTACGGCTGCTGCTCTCAGTAGATTCTGCTTTTAGCCTGGTGAAAGTGGGGTTTCTGGGGAGGCTCCAGTAGTCTTCAGATGTACAGCATAAGCTTGGGCAACCCACCTTCAACTAATCAGTTTTTTCTCAGATAATAGTTAAGACAAGGTAATATTACTTTATTATATATTGAAATAATTGCTCAAGGCTTCACATAAATCCTTATAATACTTGGGTAAGCAGTCAGTCTTGGTAATCCTTGCATAAACAAGCACCACTGATTCAGTAGGAATATGGCCTAAATCACATGTTTATGCAGCCAGCTTCTTCTGTGTTTGCATCAGTATGAAAATGACTGTAATATATATCTGATCTATTAGATAGATACAGATTCAGATTTCTCTGGCTCTTCCACACCACACACATTTCTTCAGTATTTCATTAAAGTTTACTTTTGTGGCTGGTGTGGATGCAGTTAAAGCAATTGGTACAGTTAAAAGACAGTGATGCAATTTTCTTATGTTTCCCTCATCCAATTAAATGTTTGCTCTGTGCAGTATGTGTGCTATGTGAGGAATTCAAATGGTTTTCAGTCAGACCACTGATTTGCAGATTTTCTTATCTCAGACATTTCTTTTAAGTACCTTGCACCCTCCTCTTCCAGATAATAGCAGAGCCAGGCTTTGCCATGAATTGAAGGAAAAAGAAGACTTATTTAGACTTCAGTGGTGCTCACAGAAATAGTGGATAACCTTCTTCCTTTTTACATTAGAAAGAGTTCCTTATGGAAAAGATGCATTAACATGATCTTAACTCTGTGCAGGACTAGAACTGTTGGAGTTGTGACTTTCCTGTGTGTCTTCTCACCCTCAGTCTTTTGAAGTGTATCTACAGAGATTGTTTAATCTGTGATCACCTTAGTTGTGTTCCAGTCCTGCAAGTGTTGAGGACAATGGAGCTATTCATTGAAGTGTGTGATCTATTTAGATGCACAGGCATTTGTAGTATCTTAGTGCATGGCCTTTTCTCTGGTACAAAATAGTGCCATAGAACCTGAGCTTATGTGAATAGCTGTTGGTTTGCTTTAGACTATGCCAGAATAATTAAACATAATCCTCATTACAGCTTGACTGGTTTTTAAAATATACCTGTAAAAAGGGGAGATTAAACTGTTCCTGCATAAAGCTCTTCAGTAATTGCATCCACATTATTCCTCATCCGAATGCATCTGTTTAAACTGTATCCTGTAGTATTTATGTCCAGTATAATTAAAATGAACATAGTTCAGACTTGGATTAGTTTAGAAACCAGTAACTCTGATGCCATTTGCAAACCATTAGGAAATACTTCCTTTACTTCTTTTGCCTGTGTGGTATGAACAAAATCACACCTGACACCTGTAGCTGTACTCATAACTAAACCCCATGCTACTCTGTGCTGCTCAACTGTCTTTAAACCCCAGTTCTGTCATTTTCTCCTCATGTGAGTAGAAGAGTGAGAGAAGACTGGCTGGCTCATCTTCATTCCCTCCGGGCAGGTTTTTGTACACAATGATAATATACCCCTGAGCCTTCTCTTCTCCAGGCTGAAGAGTACCAGCTCTCTCAGCCCCTGCTTCTCTGAAAGATGCTTCAGTCCCAGTGATGTTCCAGGCGTCTTTGTGGCCCTGTCTCTCTTGTATTGGGGAACCCTGAAATGAGCACAGTGCTGCAGATGTGGCCTCACTAGTGCTAAGCAGAGAAGGATCACCTTCCATTACTTGCTGGCAACACTGTTGCAAGCCGGGATACTTGTTGACTGCCTTTGCCTTGAGGTTGTATTTCTGGCTCATGGTCAGTTTGCTGTGTACCAGGACCCCGGGTCATTCTCTGCAGAGGTTTCTTCTAGCCAGTCCATCTCCAGTATGTGCTGGTGCCTGGGATTGTTCTTTCCCAGGTACGGGAGTTTGCATTACCCCTTGTTGAACTTCTTGAAATTAATCTTGGCCCATTTCTTCCATTTCTAAATGGCTGCACAACCGTCTGGTTTATCAACCATTCCTCACAGTTCGTTGTCTGCACGTTGCTGGTGAAACTTTATCTCATCATCCAGGTTGCTAGTGACTTGCCTACCAGTGGACTTGGTGCAGCTAATCAGAAGCCTCTGGGCCCAACTATTCAGCCAGTTTTCCATCCACCTCACTGTCCACTTACCTAACCTTTGGTTTACCACCTTTTTTGTGAGGATGTTATGGGACACCATTGAAAAAGCCTTACTGAAGTCAAGATAAACAACATCCACTGCTCTTCCCTTAGCCACTAAGCTAGTCAGTTCACTGGAAAAGGCTAATCACGGTGCATAAGCATGATTTTCCCTTCATAAATACATGCTGACAACGCCCAATCATCTTCTCTTCCTTCATGTGTTTGGAAATTATTTCCAGGTTTAGTTGCTCCACCACCTTCCCAGAGACTGAGATTAGGCTAGCAGAGCTCACAGTTCCCTAGTTCATCCTTCATGTTCTTCTTGAAGATAGGAGTGAGGCTTTCTCCCTTTCAGTCTCCAGGAATCTCTTTCAGTCATTGTGACCTTTTAAAGATTATTGAGAGTAACCTTGCAGTGGTATCAGCCAGCTCCCTCAGCTCTTGTGGGTGCAATCTGTCAGGCCCTAATGGACTTACATATGTTCCATTTGTTTTAAGTGCTCCTTTGCTTGATCTGCTTCCACCAAGGGTAAGTCTTCCTTGGTCCAGATTTTTCCTGTGGTCTCAGGGGCTTGAGATTCCCAAAGGCATGTCATACTGGTAAAGGCTGAGGTGAAGAAGGTTTTGAGTACCTCAGCATTTCCATGTCATTTTCCACCACATCCCCTGTTCCATTCAGTTGTAGGCTGAGTGGGCAGGTGGAATTAATACTCCATTTTTTTTATAACTTTAGTGTTTAAGTGCACACTGATGGTGTGTATAGTCACACAGGACACTTGACTAGACATATCCGATTAACACTGTGGACTGTGGAATGCAAAACAACTTGGAACAGACAGATCTGTTCTCATCTTTAGGGCTAGAGAATGTATCCTGGAAAACTGATCAGTTTTGAGTGGAGCAATTCTGTAATCTTTGTTCCCTCTGCCATTTTTCCTGCTGGATGTTTTCAACAATCAGTGTATTTGTTGTGAAATAAAATGTTACTGTTCAAGACAATGAAATTCGTTCTTTATAGTCCTATTAAGAAAAAAACAGGTTGTTTTGCAAACACCTTTTTCATTGCAAGGTCCATAAAATGTGAGGGTTTTTTTAACTTGCCTTTTACTTTGTTTCTTTTGCTGCAGAATCTCGAAGTTACACAGAAGCCGTTAACCACTCTATGGTGATGTCTGACAGCACTGTGGGCACTAACCCTCCTTTGCTGAGGGCCAGCATGCAGACAGATCCCTCCTTCCAGCACTGTTTTACATCTTCCTGTACTGTTTCAAGTAACAGCCCTATTCCTGGAGGAGAAAGGTAGGAAAAGATTCTTCTTCCTTATTGTTCAGTTCTCATAACTATGGTTCCAAGCCAAGATATTATGCTTGCATCTTCATTGCAGAGCATTTGTCTAAGGACTTTGAGTTGGGTTGTGACACTTCATTATGGTGTTGTCCACCAGCTGGAATTTACCATGACACAATTAGCTTTGAAAATAAATGGGAATACAAAAATAAATAGGAATTTATAGCTCAGTTACTTTATTATGTACTAGCACAAGCTCATACATATTTTCCTGTTTGCTTAACCAGCTTCTCTAATGCTTTACTGAAAAGCATTTCATGAAATTTCGCATTGGAATAAGTTGTATATGAGAGAGAGGGAGCACTCTTCTCCCTGCAGTACGTGCATTTCTACTCAGTAAAATGTCAGAGGATTTGCTTTTGGTAGTGAATAGCTGACTCCCTTTCAACTGCTCAGCAGGCCAAGAGACTTTATTATTTCACTTTTTTTTAAATTGTAGTAAATACATAGGGCTCTGGACCAGAGCTTGAATAGTTCAAATTTACAAAATAGTCCTTGTCCCAAGGAGCTTACAGCATAAGATGAGAAATAGCAGGAAACACAACAAACAAACGGGGTCCCACGTTACTGTTAGAAGTTTCAGAAGGCCCTGACGATGGATCGCAGGTCGTTAGCTGTGCCCTGTATTTATGTGTTACATTGCAGCTGATTAGGTTTCCTTTCCTGCCGCTCTGCTACAACATTCCTTTGTGGCTAACTATCCTATTCTTGTTCTTGGATAATTGGCTCCTTTTTCATAGTGAGTATTTGGAATGCTGTTGCTTGGTGTGTGAGACTCTCAGTGAGGACTTCAAGTATGTTGATACCTATTTATCTTTTATTTATCTTCCCATCTAATTGATTTCATTTTCAATCAGTACTTGCACTGTGAAAGAATGTTTTCATGTTGTGATTCTGAATATGAATCACAGGACTGAACAAAATAGTATTTTCTGAGGAGGAGGCAATGTAACATTTCAAGTGGATATGAAATATAAACTTATCAGGCAATGCAGTCATTATCAAGTTTACATTCCAACTTCAGACTTTATCTAGAAAATTTTGTTCCCTTCTTTCTAAGTATTTTTTTGTGTCACATTTCATTTCATCCAGCAGATAGCCACAGCTGTAGGATTTTTTCCTTGCAATTATATCTTCTTCCATTTGCTTTACTTCCATTTTTTATGGCCCTTCTTTGATCTGTTCAAATCTACTGGTGTCAATTTTCACAGTTGCCTTTTAATTAAAAGTCCTTTATATTATTTATATCTCTTATGTCAGCTCTTTCCCCTTTGCATGTCACAATGAGTTTGTTCTCTCTACATTTATATTGCTGGTAATGTTTTCCAGCTACAGTCTAAAGGCAATTCACTTCTAGAAGAAAGGAAACAATTTAAGCTTTTATCAGGTGGTTTCATCAGATGCTTAGTTTGTCTTGTTTAGAAGGATATCTGTTATTTCTCCCTTGAGTGGGTAGAATTGCTACCTAGTAGAAATATCTAATGTTTACTGTTGAAATAATTAATAATTCATTAAGAAAAAAATGTTCTTTCATCAAATATAGTAACAACTGGACCTGCCTCTGTTCCCTTTTTAGTATAAATTTTATTAAAAGAGACCTGATCTAAGAGCTGGGTCTTGTGGACTGTGTTCTTATCACAGTTATTAATGTGTGATGGTGCACAGCTAGCTCCTTAACCCATTTTTGGTTTTGGTTTTGTGTTTTGGTTTGGTTTGGGGTTTTTTTTTGTTTGTTTGTTTGTTGTTTTTTGGGGTTTTTTGTGTGTTTTTTGTGAGCATAAGATACTCTGCCTGTAAGAACTGCTGTGGCGGTGTCAGTTATCTTCCATAAACCTCTGCCTTTGACAGCAGCCTTGGCTTAAGAAATTTCTGGTCTTTTCCAGGTAGCACCGCAGCTCATCATGTAGATATCTCCAGGACCACTGTGTGTGAAGCAATACTGTGAACAGCTTCACTGAATTGATTCATAGTAAAAGTAACTCTCTAAAATGGGGGAAGGGTATTTTTAACTGTGATTACTTTGATGGCCTGGTTTACAGCACAAACTTAGAAACTATCCCGTCAGCATGGCTAGATGGAGGATAAGACAAGGCAGAAAAGTAATGACCTACACTGAAGAAATGAGTAATCAGGGTGGGGCTGGAATCCCTTGATCCAGCTGCATCACCAGGTCCAGCATGTTGTCACAGGGCACCCTCAGGTATTGTCCCGGGTGATATGATTCATTGCTTTCAATGATCACTACAGTATGGATTGTACAGTGACATTTTAAGGGAATGATTTGTCTGTTTTACTTTTGTGCTCAGTTTTTGGCTTTTTTTTTTTTTGACAGCTCTTCCGCAACAGAAAGTCCTTGGCTTGAAAGCAGCCCTAAAGCTACCCCATCTCTCCAGCTTTCAATGGGAAACAGCAGGCCACCAGGAGGTTATCTTGTGCCCTCTGAATTTTCAAATGCCATGCAGGATGTCTCTCTCTTGTCTCATTTCCAAACACCAGGACTGCAAGTCATCACCCTGAGCAGCCTGGAGAATTCATCAGCAGAGCCACAGCAAGAACCTGCTGTCAGCAGCAATACCCAGGCCTACCTGAGCTACAGCGGGGGCAACATGGGGAGTAGTTCCCCCCAAGAGCAGAAACAAGCTAATTTCATAGCCAATACTAGCGTGTCTCCTAAAACCATGAGCTCATCAGTGGCAAGTGCTGAGGACAATGGCTTTTTGACGCAAAACTTTGTTACAGTGGCCTCTGGACACAACAGCCAGAACAGTATGGTTCAGCAGCACCGTGGAGGAAACATACACGCTCAACCGCCTCTTCCAGAGAAAAAGAGGTCCTCTGAAGGAGACCGTTCCTTTACCTCTGTGTCACCTTCTTCAAGTGGCTTCTCTAGCCCCCACAGTGGAAGCACAATCAGCATCCCCTTTCCAAATGTCCTCCCAGATTTCTCAAAAATGTTAAGCACTTCCCCAGTGCCAGGTAGGTTTTGCATCAGAGATATGCAAAATACATTAGATTTCATGTGAGTTTATAAAAACACTTAGGTGATTTTAAAGTGGGGGTGGAGGGTAGGAAGCAATGGGATTAAAGGGACACTGAGAACTTGAATGTTTGCAATAAGTGGCGCCAGTTCACTGGCTTTGGATGTTTGATTCAGAACAAGGCTGCAGAATTCTTTCTGCACTTCCCTAGATTCCAGCCAAGGGCAGCCTACCTTTTGAACTGCCAACCACAAGTTTCTTTTAATAAGAGCTGGATTCTCTTTGCACCTTTCTAGACTTGTGCCAAGAATAGTTAAAAATGTAAAATTTCACTGGACCCTATTGAGAAGCTTTGTATTTAATACAGCCTTATAAATGTAAGAGGTTTTTCATGTGTTTTGTAAACTTCAACAGTACTTTCAGAATCTTAGTGTGTGGTATTATATTTGCTGTTTCTAAATCAGTTCAGAGTTTCTCGAGATTGTCCTTCTGATCATGAGTTTTTTGAATAATTAAGCTCATTGAAAATTGGAACAAAAAGTACAAAACGCTTTTGTATTTAAAACATTTCTTTTTTTTTTCCCTTTTATTTCACAGAAAACACAACTGATAAGCATGTGACTGTAAAATTTGTCCAGGACACATCCAAGTTCTGGTATAAGCCAGATATTTCAAGAGAACAAGGTATATCAACTGATACATGTTCTGGCATATCCACTCACAGAAAGGCTAGTTGGTGAATTCTTGAATTTTTTATGCATTCCTTATGTCTAAAAGAAATACAAGAAGAAATAGAAAACTTAGAAGGGCCACAGGCAACCCCACTTGATTTCTTTTATCCAAAGGCTGAATTTGAGCATGGAGGGCAGCCAAGTAGTCCTTAAAAATATTCAGTTAATCAGACAAATTATTAGTGTAACTGAACTAAGTACAAAGTAATTAAATCTGCCTGTGGTGTCTGCTGCAAATGTACTTTGTTGTAAAGGTCCAGTTTTTGGAATGACAGATGTGCGGGATGCAATACCAAACAACTGTCTGCTCTCAGAAACCGAGTACAAGTGTGCTGCTATGGCATGATCTCAGCCGTGTGTGTTTCACTGCACAGATAATAGGTGGAGAGATGCTAAATATCAGAGAATAATTCATTAGCTGAAAGTCATCATAAAAGCGTCCTTATGTACCAGTCATTCTATAGCTTCAATTTCATTGTCAGCTGCAAGTGACGTACATTATTTCTTAAAGGTCACAAAATAACACTCCCATGGAACATCTTTATGATGTACAATATAGATATAGTACATCTATATGCAGAAGTATTGCTGAAGGAGTTGGAGAAAGCTTTTATTATGTATGTGAAAATGTATACATACGAACTTACATACCTTGTCTCAGCAACAATGCGTAAATAAAGCATGCTGGGTGCTTTGCAAATGCAATTGGTCTGATGGTCCTTGTGTCTGAATTGTATTTAGTGAGTTATGGCAGGATTTTAAGCTAGGATGCTTAAAATACAATTATCTAGAGGGAAAAATTACCAACTGGTTCTGCATTGGAGATGGAGTTTATGCTGAACCAAAATAGCCTTCAGCTATTGGCAAACGATGAATTGCTGTGTCTGTGTAGTTCATAGTTTCTCAAATGATGAGGATGCCTCTTATAATGTAGTGGTAAATATGAGCCCAGGGGAATAAAGGTCACGGAAAACAGATCGTTAATTCATCTTTGGGTGGTGTTTTACTGGTCCTTTCACTTCAGTCCCTTTCCCCTTGTCTGCTCCCCACCCATAATGAGAACTGCGTCTTTAAATGTGCAAAAAAAAAAAAGTCCCGACTTGATGTGAGTCCAGAAAATAAAGGAAGTTTAAACCTAGCTGCTTGAACAAATGAAAAGAAAATCCTCCCAGCCTTTTATTATGCATCTTTTCACCCTCTCAAGTAAAATTCCTTTTTTTAAAAGTGTTTTAAGATCCTGTTGCTGAGGAGGGGAAGCACTTGTTCTTTTTTCCTGTGCTTAATGGGCTGCTTCTGTGACAAATGATTACTGTCCCCCTGTGGATTTAGTAGTATTATGTGAGTATTGCTCAACTGCAGGGTTTTATATATTCACCCTCCCCATCTCAACACATGGCAGGTTATTGTGAAAATAGTTGTTTTCTTCACCATCTGACAGACGAACAGAATATATATGCATTTGCTTTACTCACTTAAACAGGAGATACAGTTATGTCTGCATTTTCACAATTTTCTATTATTACTCTTCTTTTCATGGAAAAAAAAATGTGTGTGTATGATGTAATCATTGCTCAGGCAGTGACATAAAGCCGTTGCAAAATATGACTTCATGCCCCATATGCATGATCTCCATGTTCTGTGTATACAGACAGTTAAGGACTCCTGGGTAAAATCTGAGCTTTTTCTGGGGTTTCTTTGAAGGCTTGGTGATCGTTAGAAATTCTGGGAACAAACAAAAGCATTTCCAAAAAGTTTAATGGAAAAAAAAAAAGACCAAGTGCTAAGGGTTTAAGGTCAAATGAAGAACAATCATTAGATAAACCTTTTGCATTTTTTCGAAGTGTGTTTAAGATTTTCGGCTACTGGATTTCGAAGTCTGCAGCAGACTCATGCAAAGCAAGACTAGTTTCCCTGCAAATGGTTCCTCCTGGGGAGGACTACATATAACACTTCTAGGAGAGATCACGCGATATAGATGTAAATAATTTCAATGCCTGGATAGTCAAAGAGCAAATATTCACTTACATCCTTTCCCTTTCTTTAAAATTACTAGGGGAGTGAGACTGCTTTTCAGGGACAGAAACTTGGTGGTGGACGAAAATGGATCTGTTCCACCTGTTGAAGCTGCATAGCAAAACAGCGCTGCTTAGTCAGCGTGGAAATTACAGAGCGCTGTGCTCTCTGTCATGCTTCTAACAAGTTGACAAAATGTAGGCAGAAATCAACTTGTCCTTGCACTGGTTGTAGGAATCCTGGTGGGACCTGCACATCCTTCTCAGTTTAAAAATCAGGCTTCTCTTGAAATAAGTATCTGTGAGATTTGCATAAGATGTTTCCACTCAGATCCCCCAAATATGCTTCTGTTCTACAGCAGTGGAGACAGAGAAAAGGATCTCAGTTCCTTCAGTCTCCTGTTAATTACAGATTTGCGCTTCTGTGCTTTTTGGGTGTCCGCATTGCTCTGGAACTGTTTTTTTCTCTTTCCTGGAATCCGTTGCAGCCATTGCTGTTCTCAAAGACAAGGAACCTGGGTCATTCATTGTTCGAGACAGTCATTCTTTCCGGGGAGCCTATGGGCTGGCAATGAAAGTTGCTACACCACCTCCTTCTGTGCTGCAGTTGAACAAGAAAGGTACTGTATGCCTTCGATCTACTACTTAGCAAGCCATACAAAGTAGTCCTTCTTACTGGGTAATAATCTGGAGGAATCTTCCCTTTTCTAGTAAATGCAACTTGAATTACAGGCTCCATTTAGTACCTTGTTAAATGAGACTGGATGTTTGTTTTGCTTGATGTAGTTTAACCATGGCTTATAAATGTATGTTCATTGTGGCTGTGCACATATTTTACCTTATCAACCTAACAGAAAACCAGTGTCTCTGTAATGGGTCCTCCATAGAAATCAGAAGTCTGTATCTGATCCATATACTACCATGTAAAGTTTTCATTTGGCTGGAAAGTTAAATATTTTTTACCTCAGGGTTTTGTTTTGAGACAGTTTTACATTAGATATAAATCTGAGGAGCTTACCCTAGGGAAAGTTGGCTCCATTTGTGCTACTGCAAGGGTACTGGGGTGGTTTTCCTTGCTGCTGTTTTCCTTTTGCACATCTTATTATGTTTCATTAGTACATGCTGCCTGGCGAGGTAAGCAACTGAGATCACAGGAAAGCAGTGATGCTTAGTGTCATGGTTATGGAATTGTGGTTTTGTCTGTTGTTGGTTTGCTGTTGTGGGTTTGTTGGTGGTGGTGGTTTGTGTTTTTTTTAAGATTTTTTTAAGATTTCATGCTCTGGGTCAAGGTTAGCAGTGCACCTCTGTTACAATAACACTTTCAAATTCTATACACTTAATCTGTTTATTGAGACTGCAATGTCTTATATAATGAAGACAACAGGGGTGCACTGGGGTGGTGATAGCAACAACAAGGAGGCAAATGGAGAGTGGCTGTAGGTGTTTTTAGTAATCTTTTTTTATTATCAGACCAGTGAAGTCCAGGAAGGCATGAAATTTCAAACTTTACTAGCCTTCAAGAGTCATTTTATGTTAGTTGTACCGCAGGCAAGTGATAGTAAGAGAAAATTCCTGTTGAGACTGTAGCACTCATACACTTTGCAAATTTGTTCAGTCTCCTGCAGGGTTTCTTGTTCCAGGTTTCCCTTTCCCGCATACCCTTGAAGTAATTTATTTTTAATACCGTCAGAGCATAACGGCAAAGAGTTAGTTGTTTGAGAAGGTGATCTTTGCAATAGTTGCTTGCATAGAAGTTTCTACCATCCAGATTAATGTGTTCATCTGTATCAGTCTGAAAATCAAACTTCATGTTGTGTTTCGTGGACTGTGGCTGATAGATCAGAGTCAGAGGGAGCATTTATGTTTGTGGCTCTTTTGTTGAGGTTTGAATGGTTGGTTAGCTTTGTTCTGTTGCTATGAAATAACCCTTTAATTACTTGGAGAGAGATTCATTTTATAGTCAGGTGTGAAATACTGTGGGCTAGCCTTGCAAGAAATAATTAAGTCATCTTTATTATATGTGTGCATATGTATGTATATGTTTAAAAGAATGCTAAATCTCAAGGCAATTTTTATATGCCTCTTGGACTTTGAATCTCCTCATTACATCCAACTTAACAATTTTGGTTTGTCCTAGATTCCTGAGAGATAAAAACTGTCTTTAAAAATATAGTGAAACCTGAGTGTTTCATGTAGTTGTTTGTTTTCAGGAGCAAAGGCTTAGTGTAAAACTGCAAACAATTTAATACTTAAAAATTCACTGAGAGACTTGGCATCATTACCTTTGTGTAACTAAATCTTCTATTGTTTTAATCCAGAAAAGTTCTGTAAGCAGAACTGTCACTAAAAACCTGAGTTCCTTTATTATACTTTTACTCCATTGTCATATCGAATACATGTTTTTCTGATGGGGAAGTGCATCGGAATTTCTAACCATTTTCCAGATTTCGGGTTCTTGTCTGTAGTTGGGACCATGCTTGGATATTTTGGACATCAGTGTATATTTGAATGTCAGTCACTTATGATTTTAAAACCTTTTCCACTGATTGTCTAAAGTGAGCTATTTGCTTGTTTTTTTGCAAAATGGCCTTTTAACTACAGATTGAAACCTGCATCAGAGCAGGTCTAATGTATTCTTTACGTGCTGTGTATAAAACATTTGGTCGTAATGTGAAAAACTGCTTCATAAAGACCTGCTAATTTGTGAGACTGTTGTCTGTTCATTGCTTCTCTTCATGAGCTTTCTTTTTCTTTTTTCAACACAGTTGGAGATTTGACAAATGAACTTGTAAGGCATTTTCTGATTGAATGTACTCACAAGGGAGTGCGCTTGAAAGGATGCCCAAATGAACCATATTTTGGTAAGTACTGTGCATCACAGGGACACAGAAAATGGAGACTGTTTGGTTTTGCCAGAGCTGTTTTATAGACTTGAATGGAGTGGAAAGGGAGATAATACTTTGCTCAAGTCCTAATGGTTTCCATAGGAACCCATTCTAAGGTTATAGGAGCCTTGTACACATTTACCTTATGTGCAGGGCACTCTAGCATAGATGCACACGACCAAGCATCAAGCAGTCAGGCTTGTCTGCCGCTACCAGTGCTGCTGCAGGCAGCTGAGCTAGATGATTGTGATGTGCCTTATTGATTCAGGACCTTTGCCTTATTTTGTCCTGCACTATGTAGTTATACTGTAAACACTAGCTGGCTAAAATGGCACCAGAGTGGGACATTCACAAAGTACATTATGCTCCATCAGCCTACCTAGTGTGATATGATGAAAGCACATTTCCTGTTGTGGCAAACAGCAGAACACCTACCTACCTGCTCACTTATTTGCCCTCCTCAGTGGGGCAGGAGGGGAAAAGAAGATGAGAAAGCTCATGGGTTGAGATAAAGCTAACCAGTTATTGCCATGGACAAAACAGACTCAACTTGGGGAAAATTTTTTGCCAATTAAAATCAATATTCAGGTAGTGAGAAACAGAGACAAATATTTAAAAAAAAAAAAACCAAACAACTTTTCCTTCCACTTTTCCTGAGATGAACTTCACTGCTTCCCCCAGACAGGGCAGGAAGGGGTGAGGGGCGTATGGTCATTACAGAACAGTTCCTCTCTGCTGTTCAGTTCCTCTCCCACTTTTTCCCTGCTGAGGTGTGGGCTTCCCACATGGGCTGCCATCCTTCAGGAAAAAAATCTGCTCCAGCATGGAGCCATGGGCCACAGTTCCTTCGGGAAATGTCCGTCTGCTCCAGTGTGAGGTCCTCCACAGGCTGCAGGATAGGGCATGTCAACTTGGATGCCTGGAGCACCTTCTTCTCCAACTGTGGTGTTCCCTCTACTGTGTCCCACCCTTTTTGTTCCCTTCTTGTCTCTGTACAGCCTTTTCTGTCCTTTCCTAGGTTTCGTTTCCCGGAGGCATCCCACCAGTGGCTCAGCAATGCCCTGCAGTGGGTCTGGAGCTGGCTGGGTCCCTGGCCTCTTCCCACAGAGGTCACCCTGCAGCCCTCGCACCCCCTGCTACGAGCCTTCTCACATACATCCAATGCACCCACGAGTGGGTTGTCTCATTTACCATAAAATGAACTATGTAAAATGAGAAGTCTTATTTAGAGGTGGATTGAATTTTGTCACTGTTTGACACGAGACCTGTTTCAAATCAGAATTTTTAGCTCTGTCCTACCTTGCTCTTGAAGTACTTATTTATGGCACATATATAGCTCTACTAATGATTTAGTTAGAGCATCTCCTAATCTTTCAATGTCTACAGCCTCAACACTGCTTCAAAAAGTAGGTGGGCAGGGACTATCACACACCTCTATGGATAACACAATGAAGGACTAGTAGTGTCAATTGGTCTTTGCGTTTTTGTAAGACTGTTGCAGAACTGGGTCATCTTTCCATTTCAAATCAATTTTTGCTGGGCTGTAAAAATGAGATTGGATGTGGTTGAATTGTGATTTTTCTCAAATGCATGATTATAATGTTCAGTATTTGATAGTAAACAGGGTCAAAGGTTGGCTTTTTATACAAACAGACCAATGAATATTAAGCCTTTCACTCCTTAGAGGATGATCTCACATGCTAACATCAGGAATGACTAATGTTCAATTATTTTCATTAAGCTAAGTCCAAATGACAAAAGTGACTTTGAATAGAAAATAATAGTTTAATAGAGAATGCTGTGTACATCACTGCCGCGTTGAATGGAGGTTTTATCTAGACCATCTTTTATAGTTTTATAAGGACAAAATAGAGGTGCATGTAGACAAAGGACTAGACAGTGGAGACTAGGTGAGTAAGAGGCAGAATTCCTCACTTATTCTTTGCCTCATCACATAGCATCAACCCCTTGTGCACTTACTATCTTCATAAGATTTTACTGCATATAATGTAGCATAAGTTAAGAGCATCACAAAGAATTTACTGACTTCCATACATCATTTGTTTCGTAATTTTTTGTGCTTTCTCCATTTGAAGCAAAGCTTTTTAGGTTAGGATTTAAGCAATGTCTTCAAGCAGGGAAAGGGAGCATATGATTGTGATTAATGAGTTCAGGTATATCCAACTGTGACAGTGCTGGGAAACATGAGTACACTGAAGCTGACTGAAGAAGGTCTTGGCTTAGGTGCCAAGAGAATATTTTTAAATAGTGAGGTTGAGGGGAGGCCCCTTGGTCTATAAAATACTTAAAGGCCAACATAGGTGTTAAGCATTCGTGTTGTTCACCAAGTTAACCGTGTGTGTCTTGTTACTCTTCTGACCACAGGATGTTTGACAGCTCTGGTGTATCAGCATTCCATCACTCCACTGGCATTGCCCTGCAAGCTCCTTATCCCAGACAGAGGTATGCTTTTTAAAGTTCAGAAGAGATACACCCAGCCAAGCTCTTCTTCAAAGTGCCAGTGTCTAAAGGCAGGTGAACATGTCAAAAGTCGAGATCTAAGCAAGAATGCACAGAGAAGGAAACTGTTTTAGAGGTGGTTCTTCACTACTGCTGACGGCTCTTACTCAAGCTGTAGTTGTGATATTCCAGTCATACACGTGTCATGGAAATCACAGTAATCTAGCACGTAGGAAGACAAATGTACTTCTCAGACATGAAATTATGCCCATGTATGGTTAGATGTAACCACTTATTCAGGTCTGGAAGACAAGTAGATACAGGACAGAAAGTGCTCTGGGTGTGACACTGGCAGAAAGGAAGTAGCAACTTACATAGGTCCAAGTATTGTTTAAGTAAATGATCGAAAAGCCTGTGCTGCATCATGGGACTGTAATTCGGTTGTGGTAGTTTCGTAAACCACTCTAAGACAACAGCAAAAGTTATGCTTGCCCCTTAATTCAATTGTCTGTTCATCTCCCGTGTGAAGTTAACACCAGATGTAGTATTGAAATGTTAAACATTCTTGTGGTTTTCTACTGAACTCTTTAAACTTGTGTTAAAGGCCATATATCAGTGTTGAAACATAGTATTTGAATTATGCAGGTACATTAATGAAACCATTTAGCACAAAAACATAATATGCTAGATGTTGCCAGAGATGATCTTATATGGCAAACCAGTGTGGTAGGTGGACTTTTTCTCCTTATCTTTGTTAATTAAAATGGAAAGCTCCTTCTCTTCTGGCGGAGTTGCAGGACTGAAAATTTGCCTTGTCCTGAAAAAACATATCACAGTGAAATTTTATTTTGGATTTATTTTTGAATCATGCATTTTAAGATGATATTCTGTGGTTACTGATACTAGACACAGTGCGTGGAGTTATTTAAAGCACATGGATAACTCTAAACGTATTAATACTGTCACGCTACTGCTCTTTTCCTCATTTGGATGTCTTCAAAGACAGCAGGAATCATGTTAAGTGCAGCAGTGAGTGAGATCTTTTTACATGCATTTATATAACCAAAATAGAATCATAGAGTGTCCTGAATTAGAAGGGACCTACAAGGATCATCAAGTCCAACTCCTGTCTCTGAACAGGACACCATGTGTCTGAGGGTGTTGTCCAGTCTCTTCTTGAACACTGTCAGGCTTGGGGCCATGACTACCTCCCCGGGGAGAGTGCTCCACCACCCTCTGGGTGAAGAACCTTTTCCTAATGTCCAACCTAAACCTCTCCTGGCACATCTTCCTGCCGTTCCCTCACTGGTCACCAGAGAGAAGAGTTCAATGCCTGCCCCTGCTCCTCCCCTTGTGAGGAAGTTGTAGCACCATGAGGTCTCCCCTCAGTCTCCTTGAGGCTGAACAAACCAAGTGACTTTAGCCACTCCCCATACGGCTTCCCCTCCAAACCCTTCACCAACTTTGTGTCCCTCTTCTGAACACTCTCCAGTAGCTTTATATCCTTTTTATCCTGTGGCACCCAGAACCACACACAGTGCTCCAGGTGAGGCCGCACCAGTGCAGAGCAGAGCAGGACAATCACCTCCCTTGCCCGGCTGGCAATGCTATGCTTGATGCACCCAGGACACAGTTGGGCCCTCTTGGCTGCCAGGGCACACTGTTGGCTCATGTTCAACTTGCCATGGACAAGAACCCCCAGATCCCTCTCCACAGAGCTGCTTTCCAGCATCTTTTTCCCCAGTCTGTATGTGCAGCCAGGGTTGCCATGTGCCAGGTGCAAAATGTGGCGCTTGCCCTTTTAAACTTGGTGTGGTTGGTGATTGCCCAGTTCTCCAGTTTGTCCAGATCCCTCTGCAGAGCCTCTCTGCCCTCAAGAGTGTCGACAGCTCCCTGCAATTTTGTGTCATCGGTAAACCAACTAAGCAATCTCTCCAGCCCTGAGTCTAAGTAATGTATAAAGACATTGAAGAGTGCTGGCCCTAAGATGGATCCCTGCGGAACCCTCTTACTCCCCAGTCTGTATGTGCAGCCAGGGTTGCCTTGTCCCAGGTGCAAAATGTGGCACTTGCCCTTGTTAAACTTCATGCAGTTGGTGACTGGTCTTTGCTAATAGGAAGAGAATAACATACCGATGGACATTTTTCTCTCTAATTTTAACAGAAGATTGGGGGTCAAGCATTCTACTGAGGTCTTAATACTTCAGATGTTTGTTTTCTACATAAATATGAAGAAAGAAAAATTATGTTGTCATCTTCTGAATCAAAATACAAATAATTGATTTCATCATAGAATCACAAAGTCTTTGTGCCTAAGTTAGTGTAAATTATACAAATTAAATGAGATAATTAAAATTGCACTATTTAAAAAAATTCGAGGTTGTAATGTGGGAATATAGCTATTAGTATTGTTTTATGTGACATCATGTGTGTCCCTGCAAGATATTTTATGTAAGTTAGGTCTCTTACTGTCAGGAAATAAAGGTTGAGCATCCCTTCTGTAGCACTGGAGGCAAAAAAACTGATGCAGCACAGAAACCACAGGAATGATTATAGCTGCAGATACAAGATTGTTTAATGTTTTTGGCCGAGAGTTGTCCAGTAAACAAGATCGCAGTTACAAAAGCTAAACTCATACTTGACCGTGTGCATTGATTTGTCAGTTCAAGTCCAAACAAGACAGTGCTTTCTGTTTGCAGATCCCTTGGAGGAGATAGCAGAAACGTCTCCACAAACTGCAGCAAATTCAGCAGCGGAGCTTCTCAAACAGGGTGCAGGTCTGTTAAACTTTTTCCTTGCATTTCACTGCCGCCAAAATTTGTATCTCACAGACTGGGAGAAGCTGAAGCTTAGACTGGACTGAAGGATGTTTAAGGGAGCAGGTAATTTAGAGTGCTGTGTAGAAGTGTAAAGGACAATGTGAAGATCTGTACCAAGTTCTTTCTGTTTTCTGCAACCAGCTCCTAAGTTCTACAACTCTGTGTTTGCTTTCTACTTGTGTCTCCCATGAGAATATGAGGTATACACAGGTTGTTTCAAGCACAGCAATTTTTAAGTGGTGATATTGCTTTCATAACTGATGAACTTTAAAAAGATATTTTCAACATATGGTTGCAGTGGTTCATTAATTGTTTCTGAGGCCTGCAAAAATCAACTAAGGAAAGTGTTCAGCAGGGCTAAATTCTCAGCATAGGGCTCAACAGTACCACTGGAAAATGCTTTCTATCTCATCAGTCTGAAAAAAAACATTGCCCTGTGCTTCACTTGGTGCTGCATGTTGTTGGGAAATGTCCAGTATCTTTTCCATTGGATGCTGTTTTATGGATTGTCATGCATACTGCAGCATACATTTTGGCAAGTTAAATTGTCTTACTGTGAGCTTATTGATGTGGCAGAAGAACCCTGACAAGATGACCTCCAAGTGATGTGGTGCTGTGCATTGGTTTCATCTATATCACTCTCAAACAGAGGTATTTGCAGCAGCTGTGTAGAGATGTGCTCTGCTTTTTATCTGCTGTGTTTGTGTGCAGCTGACCCAGAGGCAGCTAGTGAAATAGCTTGTCTGAAAAAATGTGATAGCATCCTAACCCATGGTGACTGGACACGATGCTCTGAGTACCCTTTCATAATCTGAAGCCTGTCCTTAGTAGAAATGCAGCCACTCTGTCATTCCCTTGTCCAGTGGGCATGCCCAGGCTATTCTTTGTGCATCCTCCCATGGTCCCTGGTTTTCAGGCTGTTATACATTCTTCAGAGGATCTATCTGTCCACTCGATTAGTGACATTAGAGCAGGAGAATATATTTGTCACTGTCCTTTGAGTTTAGCCTACCACTGGAGTCACAAACAGAAGGCTTGTGGCCAAGCATACCTTTGTAAGAATGCTGCCTCATGGCCCTCATCCATTTTAGGGCACTTCTGAAGGGGGCAGTTGCCAAGCTGAGCAGCTTTGGAGAGTGAGAGTGTTGCTTCTTGCTTGTGCAGCAGTCTACTTTGACTTAAAAATTTGAAGTACCACTTTGAGTGCAGTGATCAAGCAGGAATGTGTGGCTGAGGCAATGGCAAGCCTTTGCAAGGCAGTGCCAGGACTGAGCACATGTTGGCTTTTCTGTCTGCCAGTGCGGGTAGTGTTTGTGGCTAACAGGGAAAAAAACAAGGAGAACAAATTTTTGTAGAATTTTTCCTCTTGAAAACCCAGCAAAAGGGACATGTCTTGTCTTTTGAGAAACATTTGTTTTTCCTTGCTCAGGCAATGCTTTTCAAAGAAAAAGGAATAATTCTTACTTCAGTTGAGACAGTAGTCAGCTCCTTATGGGGGCTGTCACATCATGGTTTATTTGGGGAACTTAGTACACTTTTTTTTTTCCCAGTTTTGTTGCTCTTGGTTTTGATTTTAAACAAGGTTTGGAACCTGAAGAGATAAATGCGCTAGGAATGATTCTCAAAGGTTGGGGTTTTTTTTGCCTTGATACATCATTTCCCACTGATTTTCTGTGTTTCAGAGGTCCCTCTCCAGTCATAGTGACATTCGAGTTGTAGAGTTCAACATAGAAGTGCAGACCCAAACCATATATATTGTTTCTTTTCCAGCTATCCGAGTTTGTGTGAGCACCTGCAGTTCAGTCAAAGCAAATGCACATTTTCCCTGCCCTGCCATACCTCACTCTTCTACTGCACAAACAAAAAAAAAATGAAGATGTCTTTTCCTAGAATGATCATTTTTTATAGATGTCTGAATAACCTAATGAGCATTTCCAGCCATTGTCTAAATGCAGAAGCTGACCAGGAAGCCTTTGCTTCTTAGAGAGTGACAAATAAAGACTAGGAACTATACAGATAAGTGGCTTTTCCCTAGAACAAACCTTGCTTTATTAACCTTCCTGTTCAGCAGCAAAATTTTCTGCCGCAAATAAAACCTGGTTCTTCCTAGATGTTTCCACTAATACAATCAAGGGACTAAGCATTCTGTATAAAGCACATTCACAGTCTAAAAGCAGCAGGGGTTACTCTAAATGGCCACATTTTGTAGCTGTTGTTGGTACCATGGATGTGACCACAAAATGCTACCTGTAGGAGACGAGAGCAGCAACATTGCAGGGCAATTGCATTGCACAGAAGACATAGATATGGATGTTTTCCTTTTGTTCTAGCTTTGAGTATTGTTTCTGTGGGATTGCTGCCGTTCAATACCCCATCTGACCATGCATGATGTTCTTAAATGAGAAATCTTTTCAGCCTTTCTCATTGCCTTTCTTTTCCTGTAATCTCATTTTTAAGCTGACAGTTTTACACTTTCCAACACTTTAGAAAAAGTTTCCATTTATTATATTTTTCTGCTACAGAAGGGACCCACTTTATTTGGTGACAGCTTTTGAACTATCGTATTGAGGGCCATCTAAACAAAATGCTTGGCTATTTCATTTAGAAACAGAACACAGTCTGTTGACAGCACTGCAACATGTGGCAGAAGAGGAAGGGAAAAAACCCTTCATCTGAGTCTCGGAAGTGGTGAGGAGTGTGACTGTGAAACAAGGCGAGCTGCCTGTGGTGGGAAAGGCTGACAGGATAATGAAGAACTTTAGATCCATACCAAACATGCACAGTAATGATGTGAGGAGAAGAGAGCTTATGGTTTGGAATGTTAGTCACCATTTTGAATACACATTACAGAAAGCTGTTAAGCAAGGAAGGCCTCATTGAACTTGCCATTCATAGTCTTAAATCCCTCTCTGCATAAATTGTATAGTAATTGATTCAAACAGAGGTTATGGAAAATATCACACCAATGTGCAAATACATTTGGGAAATTTCACACAATTCAAATCTCTGAATTGCTTCTTTCACTGAGAGACTCCAGAGCTTGGAAGTTACTGGGCTGAAGTTCCTCATGCTGGAATCAAACTTATGTTTTGATTCCAAAACAAACTTTTATGTAATTGAGACTTAGGCAGTCTTTAACTGTTACGATTGCTTGGTTGTTTTGAAAGTGCCAGTATCTAGCTGTATTTTATGTGGATAGTCACAGGAGAAAGCTTTAATCAGATTACAGAGTAGCCATATGGAAAGAGAAGCTATTAGATTTAATTTAAACATCGCTTTTATAGGAAGTTGGAAAGCCAAGTTAAACTGCTAAATAAATGAAATATTAGCATGGTAATTTGCATGTGTCAGCTGCTAGAATTGTAAATTCTGTCCTGGATACCTACACAAACGTTTTTACCAAAACACAAAGTCTGTTGGTACCAATGTTTAGCTATGGATGTGTTTAATCATTCTTGCTTGTGCTGTAGAGTGAGACTAAGAGGGATTTTCAGCTTTGAATATGTTCTTAATCTGCTTGTAAATTTTACTTTATACCACAGTCTCAAAGTAATTAAGCATGTGAATCACAGAATAGTTGGGGTTGAAAGGGACTTCTGGAGATCATCTAGTCCAACCCATCTCCTAAAGCAGGTTTACTTAGAGCAAATTGTGCAGGAGTGCATCCAGAGAAAGAGACTCTGCAACCTCTCTGGGCAGCCTGTTCCAGTGCTCTGTCACCCTCAAAGCAAAAAAGTTTCTCCTCATGTTCAGATGGAACCTCCTATGCTTCAGTCTGTACGCGGTGCCACTCGTCGTTGGGCACCACTGAAAAGGGTCTGGTCTCATTCTCTTGATACCCACCCTTGAGATATTTATAAGCATAAATAAGATCCCCTCTCAGCCTTCTCCAGGCTGAACAGACCCAGCTCTCTCAGTCTCTCCTCATAAGAAAAGTGCTCCAGACCCCTATTCATGTTTGTAGCCCTCCACTAGATGCCCTCCGTAATTCCTTGCCCTTCTTAAACTGGGGAGCCCAGAACTGGACACAGTACTCCAGATACGGCCTCACCAGGGCAGAGTAGAGGTGTAGGATAACCTCCCTCGACCTGCTGGTCACACTTTTGTTAATGCACCCCAGGATACCGTTGAACTTCTCGGCCACAAGGACACGTTGCTGACTCACGGTCAACCTGTTGTTGACCAGAACTCCCAGGTCCTTCTCTGAAATGCTGCTTTCCAGCAAGTCCACTGCTAACTTGTGCTGGTGCCTGGGGTTATTCCTTCCCAGGTGCAGGACCGTACACTTGCCTTTGTTGAATTTCATCAGGTTCTTCTCTGCCCAATCATCCAGCCTGTCCAGGCTCCAGCCTCGCTTATTGGTAGCACAGGCTTCTGGTGTATCAACCCTTCCACGCAGTTTGGTATGATCACAAAACTCGATGAGAGTGTGCTCAGTCTCATCATTAATGAACAGGTTGAACAGGACTGAACCTAACACTGATCCCTGGGGAACCCCACTAACTACAGGCCTCCAACCAGACTCTGCACCGTTGATCACAACCCTCTGAGCTCTGGCATGCAACCAGTTCATGATCCATCTCACTGTGCATTCATCCTGCCCATACTTCCTGAGCTTGCCTATGAGGATGTTGTGAGAGACGGTGTCAAAAGCCTTGCTGAAGTCAAGGTAGACAGCATCCACTGCTCTCCCCTTGTCTACCCAGCCAGTCAAACCATCTTAGAAGGCTATCAGGTGGGTCAAACATGATTTCCCCTTGGTGAATCTATGTTGACTACTCCTGATAACCTTCTTTTCCTCCACGTGCATGGAGATGATGTCCAGAATGAGCTGTTCCGTCACCTTTCCAGGGAAGGAGGTGAGGCTGACTGGCCTGTAGTTTCCTGGGTTGTCCTTCTCACCCTTTTTGAAGACTGGAGTGACACTGGCTTTCTTCCAGTCCTCAGGCACCTCTCCTGTTATCCAAAACCTTCCAAAATGGTTGGAGAGTGGCTTAGCAATAACATCTGCCAACTCTCTCAGCACTCATGGGTGCATCCCATCAGGGCCCATGGATCTGTGGATGTCCAGTTCGTTTAAATGATCTCTAACCTGATCCTCCTCAACCAAAGGAAAGTCTTCCATTCTCCAGACTTTCTCTCCTGTCTCTAGGGTCTGAGATTCCTAAAGGCCTGTCTTAGCAGTAAAGACAGAAGCGAAGAAGGCATTCAGTAACTCTGCTTTCTCTGTGTCTCCTGTCACCAGGACACCCACCTCATTCAGCAGCAGACCTGCATTTTTCCCTAACCTTCCTTTTGCTGCTGATGTTCTTGAAGAAGCCCTTCTTGTTGTCCTTGACATCCCTGGCCAGATTTAATTCCAAGTGGATCTTGGCCTTCCTCACGACATCTCCGCGTACTCTAACAGCCACCTTATATTCCTCCCAGGTGGTCTGTCCCTTTTTCCACATTACATAAACATCCTTCTTCACCTCAGTGCTGACTGGAGTTCCTTACTCATCCGTGCTGGCCTCTTACTCCTTTTACGTGATTTCTTCCTCATAGGGATGCATTGGTCTTCATCTTGGAGAAAGTGGTGTTTCAATATTACCCAGTCCTCTTGGACCCCCCTACCCTCTAGAGCCCTAGCCAGTGGGTTTCTTCCAAGCAGGACCTTGAAGAGGCCAAAATTCTCCCTGCTGAAGTCCATGGTTTTAGTCCTACTTTTTGCCCTGCTTCCTCCATGCAGGATCCTGAACTCCACCATCTCATGGTCACTGCAACCAAGTTGGCCCCCAACCATGACATCTCCAACCAGTCCTTCTTGGTTTGTTAGGACAGGGTCTAGCAGCTTCTCCACCACGTGTGTCAAAAAGTTGTCATCAGTGATCCGTAGGAACGTCCTTGGACTGTGCGTGCTTAGCTCTGTTGCCCACCCAGCAGATGTCAGGGTGATTGAAGTCTCCCATGAGAACCAGGGCATGTGACTGTGAGGCTACTTCCAGCTGTCTGTAGAAAGCCTCATCACCTTCCTCTTCCTATTCAGGTGGCCTGTAGTAAACACCCACAACAGTGTCCCCTTTGTTAGCTTGTCCCTTAATTTTTACCCATAATTACTCAACTCATTCCTCATACTCCCCAGGCAGAGTTCAAGACATTCAAGTTGCTCTTTCACATGAAGTGCAACTCCTCCACCTTGCCTTGCCGGCCTGTCTTTCCTAAAAAGTACATAGCCTTCCATGACAACATTCCAGTCATGTGAAGTGTCCCACCACCTCTCTATAATAGCAATGAAATCATGGCCCTGTGAACGTGCATAGATCTCTAATTCTTCCTGTATATTCCCCATGCTATGTGTGTTGGTGTACAGACACTTCAGATAAGTACTCAAGCATGCGGGTTTCTCATGTGGGGTGCAGAAGGATCCATCGCAGCCACATGTACCCTTGAGGTGGTTGGCCGCCTGGTTCTCAGCTTGGGAGGCAGCTATGGAATATTTGTCACTGCTCTGGTTGGCCTGGCTTATTCCTCAGTTGGATGCGGTGGCATGAGCATCACCACTTTGGACCGCACCCCCTGAGTTCATCAGTTTAAAGCCTGCCTCTCCAGTTCGGCCAGCCTGCTGCCAAAGATTCTGTTGCCTCTTGTCACGTGGCTTCCATCCCTCCCTAACAGGTTACATTAGTAAAATAATGTTCCATTGTCAATAAAAGGCAAAACCCTCACGATGGCGCCAACCTTGAAGCCAGGAGTTAATATCCACTAGACGTTTCTTATTAGTACTTCTTTTCCTAGTGCTTGCTGCAGATTTGATGGGAGACCAGGTAAAAAAATTATTAGGTTGGTACAAAAGGAATTGCAGTTTTTTCATTATTGGAATTTGTTGTTCAATATTGGAATACATGCTTAAATAAATGTGGTTATGTTATACAGCATTTTAATCCGCTTTTCTCACCTTTTTTTTTTTTGCTAATGACTTATTACTTGCTGTTTATTTGATACATATTTAAGTCTATGGAAATTATGTTAGACAAAAAAGCTAATATGAGCAATTTTCTTATTCGAGTTCAAAATGGGTCATAAAGCAGTGGAGACAACTCACAACATCAACAACACATTTGACCCAGGAACTGTTAACGAACGTACAGTGCAGTGGTGGTTCAAGAAGTTTCGCAAAGGAGATGAGGAGATGAGCCTTGAAGATGAGGAGTGTAGTGGTCAGCCATCAGAAGTTGACAATGACCAATGGAGAGCAATTATTGAACCTGATCTTCTCACAACTACATGAGAAGTTGCCGAACAACTCAACATTGACCGTTCTGTGGTCATTCAGCATGTGGAAAGGTGAAAAAGCTCAGTAAGTGGGTGCCTCTTGAGCTGACCAAAAATCAAAAAAATTGTCGTTTTGAAGTGTTGTCTTCTCTTATTCAATGCAACAATAATGAACTATTTCTTGATCAGATTGTGACATGCGACGAAAAGTGGATTTTATATGACAACCAGCGATGCCCAGCTCAGTGGTTTGACTGAGAAGAACCTCCAAAGCACTTCCCAAAGCCAGATTTGCACCGAACAAAGGTCATGGTCACAATGCCGAACTGCACGTCACACTACCAACGCGTCAAAAGTTGAACAACTGGGCTACGAAATTTGGCCTCATCTGCCATATTCAGCTGACATCTTGCTTATAACCACTTCTTCAAGCATCTTGACAACTTTTTGCGGGGAAAACGCTTCCAACCAGCAGGATGCAGAAGGTGCTTTCAAGGGTTCGTTGAATCCTGAAGCACGGATTTTTATGCCACAGGAGTAAACAAACGTATTTCTTGTTGGCAGAAATGTGTTGATTGTAATGGTTCCTATTTTGATTAATAAAAATGTGTTTGAGACTAGGTATAATGATTTAAAATTCACAACAAAAACTGCAATTACTTTTGCACCAACCTAATAGTACCTATGAGTGGCCCCTCTGCTGCTGTCTTGTATTTTTTTTTGAGTTCAGGTGCTGTGGGTAATATATAAGTACAGTTATTGGTTAAATATAAAGGCATTAAAAACAAAGGGACATCAAAAGGCCTCTGAAATTCTAGTCTTAAATTATGGAACAACACTGGGACAAGGTGAGGCACATGTAGAAGGTTTAGTAGTTTGCTGCCAATCTTTCTTGTTTGGTTTACAAGAGTAGAAAATTTACATTTTGTTTGTTTGTTTTTTCAGAAGATACCCATTTGCTTGCTGTTGGGTGATGACCTCTCAAAGTCTTTCCCCTCTTTCATTACAGCGTGTAATGTTTGGTACCTGAATTCAGTGGAGATGGAGTCCCTCACGGGCTACCAGGCAGTACAGAAAGCCTTGAGCCTGACACTGGTGCAAGATCCCTCTCCCATCTCAACCGTTGTCCATTTCAAGGTGTCTGCGCAGGGAATCACATTGACAGATAATCAAAGAAAGTAAGCAAAAGAGATTGGCTGCTGTTGATTTGATTTTCTTAGTTATGGTCTGCAGTCTCTGTCTCAGAGTATAATAAAAAGAGAAAGTAATGGCTTTGCCAGCATTTGATGTTCAACATACTCAGTGAAATAATTGATGTTCACAGTAGCTTTCACCAGTGTCTCTGAACAGAGTTGGCCTGAGCAGACACTCCAGTATGTGAAATAGTGCTTTGGATAGCCTGTGAAATACTATGATAAAAGGTTTATTTATATTTACTTCATACTGAACAGTAGTAAGGCTACCACAATGTCTTCAGATTTGAAAACTGACTGTAACAAAGGAGAGACAAGATAATTTCATTATGGGTTTAAAAAAAAAAAAAAAGTGATAGACTTCTTAATTCCGTGGGGTCTGTAAGCGTTTATAGGAGATCAAGGACAAAATAATAATGCCTAGGAGTGCTTATATTTTGAAACTTTAAATATAATCAAATTGTTCACCAGTTCCAAGAACTTGTATTTCCCACTGACATAGTATCTAAATGGCCATTTTTTAAAAAAGATGTATTTCATACGTCTTTATCCTTAGCTTGAGGGTCAGATGTTACTAATTCTAAATATGGATTTATTTGGTTGGAGCAGTTCAGGTGACTTCCGAAGTCACTCAGAGATAGCGAAAAGAATATATCATCATAATGAAATTTAGAATAAATATAATTTCTTCTTCAGGTCTGTTTATTGGTAATTTTAAGCATCTTAACTGTTCCTAAAACTTGTTTAATTTCTTCCTATCCAGACTCTTTTTTCGGCGACATTATCCAGTCAACAGTGTTATTTTCTGTGCTTTGGATCCACAGGACAGAAAGTAAGGAAGACAAACGGTATTTCTCATCTGTTGTTTGTGTTGTTGATCTACAAAAAGAAAGAAAAAACTAACATAGGTTCCATTTTTATTTCTCCATTCCTTTTTTTTCTTTTTAACTGCTTTCTTAATGGACAATAAGATGGACGAAAGATGGCCTTTCTGCAAAGTAAGTGTGCACCTGTCTCAGTCTCTTTTAACTGAAAGTTTTAGGAATATAATTACAGTGATCAGTTTCTTAGTGTTCTAAAGTATCTTCACCAGAGATGTAGAAGGAAAGGCAGCTGTTCAGAGACAAAAGTCTCTCTGTCCACTGTAGTTAAGAATTTACTTCATCTGCACCTCTGTAAGTCAAGGCCTAATTATGTGATCATGGATGTTTGGAGCCAAAGCTAGTGTGGTTTATTTAGGTTGCAGGTCTGTGATTTGACTAAAGTTTCAGAAATGAAAGCAGAACCGTTTGCTACTCAGCTTTGTGTTCTACTTGTCCAGCAACACTAACACAAGCTTTCTTGTCTCATTTAGACCAATAGCTTAAAAAAAAAAAAAAATCCCGTACATGGCACATAGATGAAAATGCTCTTAGTAATACAAGTGTGTGGCATAAACATATAATTACTGGTGGATTGCAAAGTGTCTTCTGTTGAATGCAAATGTTGTTGACCCATTTTTACCAAAAGAAAAAACCTAAACAGAGAGTTCAGGCACTAGGTTCTGGAAAGGAACAGGAATAGATGGCTTAAGTTCTGTTTCCAGTACTCTGTCCACTGAGACGTGTGGCCCTCGAAACCTCTGTTAAGGTAATTCCTGACACACCACACACCACCCCCCAAAGTGGATAAGAGAACAGTAGTATTGAATCAGATATATTTAAACATATCCCCAGGATTAGCAGTATGTGTCTGACGGAAGTAGTACAGGAGGTAATATAGACAGAGAAGGAAGAGTATAGTCTCCTTCCCTGATTCTGGTGATTCTGAGCCACTCAGGAGCTACTGAGTTGGCTCATGCATCTGGGCCAGTGTGTTGAGCAGTCACACAGGACCTTGTCCATCAGAACAGATTGGGTCTTCTTTGTGCTTTTGGTTTCTGCAGTATCTTTTTTTGCTTTATGAAACGAGGCAATGTCTGTTCTCTGATACACTGTGATCGTTGCCCTTGCAGAGTGTTTGGGTTCGTTGCTAGGAAGCAAGGCAGCACTACAGACAACCTATGCCACCTATTTGCAGAGCATGATCCAGAGCAACCTGCCAGCGCCATTGTGAACTTTGTATCAAAGGTCATGATTGGATCCCTGAAGAAGATCTGATGCCTTTCTATCCTTGACTCAGAGCTCTTCACTGAAGGAAAGCGCCGTGAGAGGGACAAAGCATATTCAGCAGCAATATCTGAACCTTGTCATTCGCAAGAAGGAAAGCAGAGGACAGTCTATCTGCATTGTGTTTGCAAGAGTTCAGCCTTTTCTTTGAAGATGCCTCTGACTTAATAAAGCATTATTTCTTTGCTTTTATTTCAAAAGACAAAAGAGAGGAAGCTGAGTGCCACCCAAACCTATATAGCCCATACCTGAATGAAGCATAAATGAAAAACTTATCCTCTGAAGGGTTTCTAATATATTCTCACATGCTGTTTCGCATCATTTATTGGAGCAGAAATACTCACTAGGCTGTGCTACTTTTTATGCAGAATACGTTTTGTGTAACCTCCACAAAGACACTTGCCATAGTTGCATCAGTGGTAGCTATAGGCCTTGCAAACATGCTCTTAAGAGAATGGTGGTCTGAGGAAGACTATTTGCTCTTCCCTTCATCTTTATGTGATCGGTGATGGGAACTGAATGGAGAAAGGGGAAGATGCAGGTGAAGAGAAGGTTTGTGCAAGTTGATTTCTGATAAGAAAGGAGTGGCAATGTGGAGTATATGGAGAGATTGCTCTATTTAGTGTTAAGAAGGCTGGGCTGGTTTGGTTTGAAAAATTTCAAATAGGGGAGAGGTGGCAGAACAAAAATAAGGTTGCGTGGTAATCTATTCTGTAATGGGTTTTTTTTGTATTATTATTTTTTATACAGAAAACTAAGCAGGGAAGATTCTGTATTTTAATAATTACAGGATAAAAATGAGGGAAAAGCAAAGAAGAAAATTTTATAACTTGTATATTTTACCTGTTCCAGGTTATTTATAGTAGATCTCAGATCTTGATATGTCATGTGGATAATCTTAAACTAGGCCATTGCTGAGCTTTGCCTCTTTAGTGCTGTTTTCCGTAAGTATGGACAGACTGTGCCTTACAGACAATAGACTGTATTGTCTGTACAATACAGACAATATTTTGACTTTTGTCTTACAGTGACATACTTCCCATTTCTTGTCTCTGCTATGCTGTTCTGGGAGTAACGTTTGTTCCCCTACCTAATACATAATTATATTTGTGGATTCTTTTGGCCCCCTTTTTATTTGAGCTTGGAGATTTTTTGGCTTTTTTTATCTGTAGATACTGGTTTCGGTTTATAATTTTTTTAAGAATTCTTTGAGTCAGGAAATCCAAAAGGGAATGAGGTTTATTTTGCTACTCTGTCCCATTTCTTGATAGCATTTGTGTCATAATTTCTGCAACCATCGCACTTGTACATATCTCTGGGTCTTTCTAAACACACTGATATTTTAAATGCATAACAAAGTGCTAGTTAGCTTTACAGGAAACTGATAGAGTAGATTACTGTAGAAACCTTCATGAGGAAGGTAAACTGCTGAGGTTTACTGTGTAATTCCCATTCTCTCCGAAAAGAGCAGTACTAGACTCCCGTATCAGAACTGATGGTAATAAAGCAGGTGCAGTGTGACAGTGCTGAAAAGTTTCATTGCCTCTATTTCCTTGATGTGTAGCTGTCAACATTGCATTAATAACCTGAGGAATAAAATGACATGCTGAATTGAGCATGCTGATGCCTGAGGCACTGGATTAACTAGTAACTATACCCGCTTGAAGGATTTAATCTTTTTATCCACTTTTACTAAATAATGATTAAATGGAGTGGGAAACTCCAGTTGGTCTATATGGTAAGAAGGTTCCACCAATTTGAACTGTTCGTTCTGTATAAATTATCGTCTGTTTTTTATTATTAACAGTTTTCTTCCTATTTCCTAAAATATTAGGATCATGGAAACCTTATTCGGTGACCATAGCCAAAAGTGTTACCAAATTATTTGGGTAATAATGAATTTTGTACGAATAACTTTATACCTTTTTAAAGGAAGGGGGTGGGCAGGAGAGGGAGAAGAAAGATTTGAAGTTTAATGTATTTGGTCCAGGAAGTGGTGTATTAGTAGCAGTGAGCACTGGATGTGTGTAGAAGGGTGAAGCAATCCGAAGCATAGTAGCTACCGTTGAAGCAACAAAGGCAAGTGCCTCTGATTTGTACCAAATAATTCTGTTTTTCTTACACAGAGTTACACTACTTAAATGGTGTTCATGTACCATCCAAAAAAGAATGCACTTCTTTTAGGAGCTTTGATCCTTTTGAAACATGTGATGACGTTTCCTTTTAGTATTCTTTTGATGTACCAAGAGTGGAGTTGCTTAACCTAGTCAGCCATTTGGGCATGTGAATTTCTTCAGCTGACATCTCTGTTAGACTTAAGCCTCAACTAGGCTTAAATCTGATGTGTTGTGAGCGTTGAAATGAGGAGGTATTTTTTACTACAGTTTTTCACTTCTGTAGATGATACTTAAATTTTAGTGTGTCTAGTTAGACACCAAGGGTTGGCCTTTGGGCTGAAAATGAAGTGGGTTTTTTCTTCCACATATACTATAATTTCCATTCATGGTCTTATTTTTTATTCTTCGTGTTTTCCCAACACCCACTAAACTCAAGAGCCTGAGGAATTGAATGCTGACACTCCTGGTGGTGTTTCCTGGGAGTTCAGCTCTACTTGGTAAGTGCGGGAAAAAAGAAGTTGCCCTGTTTCTAAGGGAGGTTTTCTACTATGCATTCCTTTGGATGGTATATTGCCATGTGCTTTTGCTTTTCAGTTAACTAAAAAATGCACAAAGCAAAATAATTCAGTGTGTACCATTGTGTAGTGTATGTAGAAAGATATTCACAAAACTTATGTTCATGGCAAGAGACAAAATAGTTAATACAGCACTTTCTTTCAAAGTTTTTAGTAGATGTGTATATGCAGTTTCATAACTAATGGCAGCAAATTGACACATGTATTTAGCCAGACTCCTATTAACGTGCTTAGTAAATGTACTACTATAATTGTACAGTATTAAACTACTAAAATGCTGAAAGCCATGTTTTTAATTAAATGGGTTCCTTATATCCAGCAGTATCATTAAAACATTAGTGTTTCCTTCTTGGATTTACCTATTGGTGAAAATTTTTGCCTTTTTCTTGAAACTGTAAAGCATCGAAAGGTCTCCAGTACATAAAAATGAATGTTCTATAAATTCTTTGTATAGTCATTTTCTCTGCTCTTTGAATATCACCTCTATTCAGATTATAATAAAATTATGAATGTGAAATTTCACATACAGTGTTACAGGGCAGTCTGTTATGGAAGAAAATTAACTGCTGGCATTGAAAATCAGGTAATGAGCAAAACCTTCTTGGTGAAGTAAGGATACATTGCATTCTGAAACAAGAGTCTAGTTTTGTTTCTTAAAAGATTTCTTTCAAGGACTTGACTTCATATGAGTTTGTTAGTGGTTCAAGTCTAGTTAAAGCATATGATTTTCCTAGTTAATTTGTGATTATAATGGTATTTAACTGCATTTATCCATTGTTGTGTATTTTACTGTAAGAAGAACGTATGATGTCACTTTCTGAGATGTCTGTAACCATTTAACTGTGCCTCCACAGTGACTACAGTGGAAAGACTTCCAGTGGAGCTTGAGGGGGGTGAGGAATCTAAGCCCTAGCTCAGGGGTGTCAGACTCATTTTCCATCCTAAAATTACATTTGACCCTTTGAAGGCAACTGTGAGGCTGATGTATCCCCCAGTGAAAGTGAGTTTGACACACCTGCATAGCTCTATGAGTACAAAATCTGTGCATCAGCCACACATTGAATTTTGAATTATATACATGCTTTATCAGGTTTATTTCTGAGACTGATAGGCTCTGATATGTCATGCTGATGCCTTCTCTGTAAGGCAAAGGCTGGCAGGAATTTTTCATTCAGTGTGCTTCATCCCTACACACCATCATGAGGTTTATGCATGGGCATAAACGGTTATTATGCAACAGAGTTATTCATTAAAAGTATTCATCTTCTATCAGAATGAATTATAGTGTGGAACAGATGACAAGGATGCTACAGTAAAATGGATCTGTGTCAGAGAGTAGTCTCCTGTTGAATGCTTGTTCTTCAACTCGGATGCCATTGTGTGCATGTGTGCCGCTATCGCTCCTCTCTGAAGGCTGCTCTGGGGTCTCTTTGCTCCAGTGGATGAAAATCTGCTTTCAGTATTCATCCTAAATGTATTCACAGCTAGTTTATATGCAGTTGTTCTTATGCCAGCATTGTCTCTTAGCATGAATAACTGCTTTTTCCTGAGGTATTTATAGCAAGAGATCTGACCCCCCCGTGTCCCTCAGTCTTCCTTTGGCAAGGCTAAACAAGCCGTCACTCAGCCCTTACCTTTTGGTTTTTGAAAGGGTGCAGAGGCCTGTTCTTTTCTACTCTTTGTCAGTTAAATAAATCATTTCTTTGGAGGGACCCTGAAGTGAACAGCCGGAATCTTTAAAAGGGGCACAACCTGCTGCCTTGTGATTTTTTTAAATATTTGTATTAGAAAATTCTTGGAACAAGAAAACTTGGCCCATGAGACAGGGAGAGTAAACCCCTCTTCTGCTTCTGCTGTTGACACCTAGTGCAAAGGTTACAATAGTGTAAACTACATCAGGCAATGTGCACAAAGGAAATCTATGAGGGCAAACAGCTAAAGAAGTTCTCAAAAGCATGTCAGAAACAGGAAGCTTGCAGGAGACTTAGCAAGTCTGGCAGACTACCAAGAGGGCAAAGGTGAGCTCTTAGGGAATTTGAGGATGTGGCTGAATAACTGAGAAAAGATTTGCATTACATGTCACTGCAATAGATATCAAAACTTCCTTTGAAAACATTTAATGTATTTCACAAAGCACAAAGGTTTGTACCAGTTTTAATGTTCTAACATTTACAGAGCTGCAGACTGGTTGAGGTTGGAAGGGCCCTCTGGAGGTCATCCAGTCCAACCCCCATGCTCAAATAGGAACATCTGGAGCCAGTTACCCAGGACCATGTCCAGATAGCTTTTGAATATCTCTGGAGATGGAGACTCCATGATCTCCCGGGGCAACTCATGCCAGTGCTTGGTCACACTCACCATAAAAGAAGCATTTCCTGATGTTCAGAGAGAACCTCCTGTGTTTCAGTTTTTGCTCGTTGCTGCTTGTCGTGTTACTGGGCGCCATGGCAAAGAGCCTGGCTCCGTATAAATACCTTTCAGGTATTTATAGACGTTAGAGAGATCCCCCAAGCCTTCTCCAGGCTGAACAATCCCAGCTCTCTCAGTCTTCTGGCTCAGGGTGCTGTGTACCTGGAGCACAACTGGTCTTACTATTAAAGACTGAAGCAAAGAAGGCATTAAGTACCTCAGCCTTTTGTCCTCTGTCACTATGTTCCCCCTGCATCCACTAGAGGATGTAGGTTGTTCTTAGCCCTCCTTTTGTTGCTTATGTATTTATAGAAACATTTTTGTTGCCTTTTATGGCAGTAGCCAAATTCAGCTCTAGTTGGGCTTTTACCCTTCCAATTTTCTCCCTGCATAACTTCACAGCATCCTTGTAGTCCGAGTTGCCTGCCCCTTCTTCCACAGTTCCTAAACTCTTCTTTTATTCCTGAGTTGCTCCTTTTATTCCTGAGATGCTCCAGTCCATTAATCATTTTCATGGCCCTTCACTGGACTCTTTCCAATATGTCCATGTCTCTCTGTAGTGGGCAGCCCGGAACTGGACACAGTACTCCAGGCGTGGCCTCACCCACACTGGGAAGGATCACCTCCTTTGACCTGCGAGCACTACATGGTCTAACACAGCCAAGGATACCTTTAGCAGCCTTTGCCACAGGGGTACATTGCTGGCTCATGTTCAGCTTGGTGTCTACCAGGACCCCCAGGTCCTTTTCTGCAAGGCTGCTTTCAAGCTGGTTGGGCCCCAGCATATACCAGTGCATGGAGTTGTTCCTCGTCAAGTGTAGGACTTTGCACTTCTTATTGAACTTCTTTTCTCCCACCTGTTGAGGTTCTGCTTGATACCAGCATGTTCCTCTCGCCTGTCAGCCACTCGTCCCAGTTTTGTGTCATCAGCAAGCTTGCTGAGGGTATACTCTGCCCCATTATCCAGGTCATTGATTAAGATGTTAAACAGGACTGGACCTGAGGATGGTTCCCTAGGGTAACACCACTGGTTACTGGCCTCCAACTAGACCTTTCACAACTGATCCACATTCTCAGGGCCTGTCTGTTCAGCCAGTTTTCAGTCCACCTTACTGTCTGCTCACCTAGCCCCTACATCAACAGCTTGTCTATGAGGCTGTTATGGGAGACAGTGTCAAAAGCCATACTGAAGTCCAGGAAGACAATGTCCACTGCTTTCCCCACATCTACCAGTCTAGTCATTTCAACACAGAATGTTATCAGGCTGATCAAGTGTGACTTCCCCTTGATGAAGCCATTCTGATTCCATGAAAATGGTGGGAGGCTGGAGCACCTCCCCTATGAGGACAGGCTGAGAGAGTTGGGGTTGCTTAGCCTAGAGAAGGCTCCAAGGAGACCTTATAGCAGCCTTCCAGTATTTAAAGGGGGCCTACAGCTAAGACAGGGAGGGACTCTGTGAGCAAGTGTGGTGATAATGGGGTAATGGTTTTAAACTGAAAGAGGGTAGATTTTTATTATATATAAGGAAGAAATTATTTATGATAAGGGTAGTGAGACACTGGAAGAGATTGTCCAGAGAAGCTGTGGATGTCCCATCCCTGGAAGTGTTCAAGGCCAGGCTGGATGGGGCTTTGAGCACCCTGATCTGGTGGAAGGTGTCCCTGACCGTGGCAGGGGGGTTGGAATTAGATGATCATTAAGGTCCCTTCCAACCCAAACCATTCTATGATCTGTGGCACTACGATCCACAAACAGCTGGTGCTTTGCCCCATACAGATTTCTTAGCTATGCAATTTTGGCAGTGTTACATGGAAGCTGTTCCAGGTTGCAATCAACTGCTTGTGCCCTCCCAGTAATCTAAGCAGTCTTAAAAAAATCGATTCACCTCAAATTCCTTTTAAAAATAAGCCTTTAAAATCATTAAAATACATTTTCACCATTGTAAAAATCTTCTAAAATATTTGGTAAAGAGTTGTTCCAAGAGTAGTTGAAAAAGCAGAATTCATTTTTTACCTATTACTTTTTTTCTGAAATTATGTACATACTGTCCTCAATTTTTTTTTTATTTTTAATCTTCCCCTATTACTATCCCGCTTAATTAAATCTGATTTTTGGCCTTTTTCCTGTTGCCACCTGTATTGTATTCAAGGAGTGTTTTGTTTGTAAAGCAGCTGGCAGGTGTGAAAAAAAAGACAGGAGAACAAACTTGGATGAAATGCATTATGGATCAAAATGTAGAATGGAATTGATCCAATACATTTGTGTGCTTACATTTACTACAGTAGAATAATCCAGCTGTAAAAATAAACAGGACTAGGTTGATTTGTGTATTGAAGTACTACTTTCCAGCCTTTTTGTTCACAAGCTAATGTGGAACTCCCATTGCAGGGGGTGATAGGTGTTCATACCTGGGACATGCAGGCAGTGAGAGGAGGCCCTCAGAACTCAGCAGGAAGCTTCCCAGCACACAAACTTCTCCCTGCATATGAAAATAGTTAAAATTCGTTCATATAACTGAGTGCTATAGCAAACTCACAGCCATATTCTCATATAAGCATGTTTTGCTCCAAGTGACTCAGAAGGACAACAACCCCTGAAAGTAACTTGGGAGCACTCGGACAACTTCTGACCACTTCAGTCTCTTTCCATAGCAAGTGCCAGGCATTTGAAATAGCATTTAGAAGTCTGTGAAGGATTTTTATGAGGTAATCTGGCTTATCATGTGTCAGTCTGTTTTCACAGAAGGCAGTTATCTAAAAAATTGCAAAAGTGGTATTGATCATGTAGTGACAAGCCAGTAGTATGCACTGAGACTTGTGGATATGCATTTGTTCCTATTAAATATATATTTGATCTTGCATTGTCTAGTTGACTGTAGAACGTACAGATTTGATATTTGATTTTATTTGTTCTGGGTTATTTCTTGGAACCTCAGAAGAACATGGTTTGTATCTCTGCAATGGTAATATATTGTCACATTTCATGAAAACTTAGGACTCCTATGCCTCATTTTGTTAGAATTTTGCTTCCTGTTACCTCTGGTAAATTTGTTAAATTTGGGATACCTTTACATTCATGCCTGAACCTCAGTCCAGTTCACTGACTCACGTGCAGTCTGTGTGTACATTTTCCTGTGTGCATAGTCACACAAAGGCCTTTTGTAAGGTCTGCATTCTCAGTAAGGTTATCTAAGTGTGAATGTACTTTCTGACTAAAGCACTATGTTGCTGAGATATAATAGGTAAAATTTTTAGAAAGTGCTAGAGAGGGAAAAATCTTATGTGAGTTTGAAATGGCTGGAACCGTTGTAAAAGAGAAATGATGCTAAGTGTCTCACAAGGCTTTGGTGATTTTTTTTTTTTTTTGAGGGAAGATGATTAATCATGTATAAAACTCTAGATTGCTGCAAGGAAAATTCCAGTCTCAAGTTCATGTCTATAAACTAGACATGCTAGATGATGTTGATAAATCCCTTGAGTAGTGGGCCTATAAACATTAATACTATGTTAAACTTATGAGTGTTTCTGAGGTGGTAGTAATTTTGTAGGGCTATGCACCTGAAAAATCAGGACCTTGGCCTATTTTTACCAGTTCCTCCTGTGTTTAATGGCAGTACCTGAGGCTAACTTAGTATCTCTGGAGCTGTTTTTCTCTCTCTGTACATATTTTATAGATTTCAGAGCTGTTTAAGGATGATGGGATTTAACCAGTTTTTAAGCAGTGATAGTTTTAACACTCTCCAGTTTCACTCATATAGTCCAAATGAATATGCGTGTGTGCTACTTGGCTCAGGAACAGGAGAAATAGTTTATAAAAACTTTATTTCTGATGAATCCAGCTTGCCCAATATTTCCAGATACATTTCAAGGATACAACCCAGAAAAATGGATTTACCATTTTTTGCCCTTTCTTAGGACTGGCAGGATTCTCTGGTGGTTGGAGCTGGCTAAGAAGGGCTGTGCTGCAATAGGCAGGAACACACAGGCTCCCTGACCCAGTGCAAGATGACAGTAAAATAAGGGCTATTTCATGATAAAAAGAGAAAAGAAAAAGGAGAAATGAGGAACTTTGGCTTCCTGCTGCATTCATGTCAGACAAAAGGAAGTAGGGCATGAGAAAGGCTGTAACCCTGACCACCAATACTGTTGCATTGTATCCTTGATCAACACACCCTCTGCAAACCTCTGGTCTTTCAGTTGGGGTCCAAGCTTCTCCCATGATCAGGCTCTTCATCAATATTGGATGCCCTGGCTGAGCGCCCACCCCAGCCAAAAGGTACAGAAACAAGAGAGTTTGGGCACCACCAGTGGCACCTGCGCCAGACAACATCAGGGGAGGGAGTACTGCTTGGCCGGCCAAAGGCTTGCTTGAGTCCTGAGCATGGTGATTTTAAACCAAGCTGCAACCGACAGTGTTAAGGAGTGTGTGGGCTTATGGGGCTTTGTGCCCTTAAACCCTTGAGAAACTTTGCCAATATCTACAAGGTCCTTTTGGCTGTTCTGAGAGAGAGCGAGAGCAACATGCCTAGAGAGGGAGCTAGCAGTAGGGTATGCTGTGGAAAAACATGTAAAGTGAGCCTTAGAAAGGAGGCTACAGAACTGGGCGTGGGGTTTGGGGCAAGTGGTTATGGTGAAAATGGAGAATATATGGGGATTTAACCTTTTTGTTTGATTGGTTTTTTGTGTGTTTTTTTTTTTTTAATACCATCAGCATTGATAGTTCTTATTTCTACTCTAGTAGAAGTATAGATGGCTTAAGACTTTTATTTGCCTTACATTTAGGCTGAAATAATAGCAGGAAAATAGGAAAAATTTGAAAATACTTTTGAAAATGCAATAGAGGATCTAGATATAAACAGGGCATTAAGGAAAATGTAACAGACTTATTGTTGACAAAGAATGCTGACCCTGAGAACTGCAAAATTATGAGGCCTCAAGAAAACAGGAATTGTTTGATTTATAGATCTTCAGGATTTTTTCAGGATTATAAATGTGCTTATTTTTAAAACTGATAGCTCAGGTTCTCATGTAATTAGCCAACTCCAGGACCTTTATGGGAACATGAGGCAAAGTGCCATGAGACCTTTGATAATATTGTGAAGGTCAGTAGCATCATTTATGGGGCTCTTTACAGGATACCTACACTACATAATGGAACTTTGCTTGTATTTCTGCTTTCCATCTCTGTAAACTCTGCCCTGGACCTGGGTGTGTGTGAAGAGTGTCCAGGAGGGTGGCTCTAACTTTCAAGTTATCCCTGGGGTTTCTGGTCGTGTGAACAAGGCATTCCCTTTCTGCATGCTCTTGCATTTGTGTGTGGGGTTTTTTGTTTGTTTCTTTGGTTTTGATTGTTTGTTTGTTGTTGGGTTTTGTAGGGGGGGAGTTGGTTGGTTGGTTGGTTGGTTTTTTTTCCTTATTGTCTTCTCCTGATTTGACCTGTTGTCAAGTGATGTAGCCGAAGAGCCATAGTGTGGCAGCTCACAGCCCCATGGAGGAGGATGCCTGAGCAGCTCCTAGGGAGCTGTTATTCTGGTTTTCTACTTCTCACTTAGTGACTATTTGCAATGGATGCGGTGCAAGGAGTGACAGCAAGCAGTGGTGGGATGCAGGAGGTGGAATTCATGTGGGCAAGTAGAGGTGCACCCTGAGCAACTGATCCTGCACCCACTGATTGGACTAGAAAGCAACCGATGGAGCTTGCACCCAGCCAGGGAGGAGATTGAAACCAGCAAAAACAGTCAGCCCAGCTGATTGCAACCCATGACCATATCTATTTACCAGTGGGCAGGTGCTTGGCAACACAGTGACCACCTGGCAGAAAGGAGTGTGCTCTGCTTCACGTGGGCTTCTAGCTGTCATGGTTTAGCCTGAGCTAGCAATGCAACCACAATAGTTGCTCACTCACCTCTGTCCCCACTCCCCCAAAATAGGGGAGGGGAGAGAAGTGGAAGGGAGAAACTTGGATTGAGATAAACACAGTTTAATAAAATAACAAAATACTAATACACTACTAGTAAAGATATATGTAAAATAGAAATAGAATATAAAATAGAAGATACTCAAGGCAATTCCTCACAAACTCCATCCACATCAAGCAGCCAATCACAGGAAGCAGCACCTGGTCCCAAACAGCTGATCTTGAAGAGAGAAAAAAAGGAAAAAAGGCAGAAAGGCCCAGAGGCTTCTGCAAAACAGCAAAAGGTCGAATTAAATGTTCCAAACAGAACTTCCTCAGCTCTAACAAAAAGAGCAAAGGAAGAACATGCATAAGAGAGAGGGAGAAAGACAGGAAGCTCCCAACTCTCCTTAAATATGAAGCATGATGCTAATGGGATGAAACACTCTTACTGATCAGTCTGGATGGCAGTCAAGCTCTGCCCCATCCATGCCCCCTTCCTTTGTGCCTCACACCTGTGGGTAGAGTGCTCAGAATGTCCTAAAAACATTAACTCTGTCCCAGGATGTTATCCTCTTGTTCTCAAACTAAATCCAAATAATGACCGTGCTAGCTATGAAAAAGAAAGGTTTCTAAATGCATGAAGAAAATTAACTCATTTTCAGTCAAACCAGCATACTAGCACCTGGTAGAACCAATGCAGCCACATATCCAGAGCTCCTTTTCAAGTGTGCAGCCACCCAAGATTACAGCTCTGGGGTGTGCAAAGGAATATTCTTAGAGGTGGAAAGCAATTGCAAGCAAGCCTCTGGGAAGTGTGACTAGACTGATGAACTGTTTTGCTTGGTGGCCAAGCTGCAGGAGTGGTGGTTTGTGTGTACAGGGAGAAGACATTGAAAGGCCAAAGCACAATTAGAGTTGCAACTGGCCAGTGTTGTGTCAGACAACAAGAAGGGCTTTTTTAAAGTGTGTTAATAGCAATAGGAGGTCTAAAGAAAACACTGGACTGATACTTCTTGAAGGTGGTCACCTGACTAATAGAGATGAGGAAAAAGTGGAGACATTAAATGCTTTTTTTCCCCTCAGTGTTTAGTAATACTGACAGACCTTGAGCTGCCCGTTCTCTTGAGCTGGAGGACCACAAGTGTGGGAACAGTGACTTTCCATTTGTGGACACTGAAATTGTAAGGCACCAGGTGTATCAGTCAAATGTTCTTAAATCCATGTGGCCTGATGGGATTAATCCCAGAGTGCTGAAGAACCTAGCAGGTGTTATGGCAAGACCCCTCTTGATCGTTTGCCCGAGTTCTTGGCAAGTCCCTGCTGACTGGAAGCTAGCCAGTGTTATTGCAATGTACAAGAAGGGTGTGAGGGAAGACCCAGGAAACTATAGACCTGTTAGTCTAACCTCAGTTCCTGGGAAAATTATGGAGAAGATTACGCTGGGTATGGTTGAAAGGCATTTAAAGAATAATGCAATTATCAGGCACAGCCAACATGGGTTCACAAAGGGAAAGTCTTCAACCAATCTGATATCTTTCTGTGATGAGGTCACCCGGATAGTGGGTGAAAGGAAGGTGGTGAATGTAGTTTTTCTGGATTTTAATGAGGCTTTTGGTGCTGTCCCTCCCAGCATCCTTCCAGACAAGTTGTCCAGCTGTGAAATGAGCAGGTAGACAGTGCACCGGCTGAAGAACTGGCTGAAGGGCAGAGCTCAAAGGGTTGCAGTGAATGGGGCTGTATATGGCTAGTGACCAATTACCAGTGGCGTTCCTCAGGGCTGAATTCTAGGGCCAGTTCTGTTCAATACATTTATCACTGATCTGGGTACAGGGCTTGAATGCACTATTAGCAAGTTTGCTGATGATACCAAAGTGGGAGGTGCTGTTAACTCTCTTGAGGGACAAGATACCTTACAGAGGGATCTAGATAGATTGGAGCATTGGGCAATGATTAATGGGATTCCATTTAACTGGTCCAAATGCTGGATTCTGCACTTGGCATGGAGTAACAACGGACACAAGTATAAATTGGGTGAGTAATGCCTGGAGAGAAGCCCTGAAGAAATGAGTCTGGGCATGCTGGTTGACAGTGGGCTCAACAAGAGTCAGCAGTGTGTCCCCGGCAGCCAAGAGGGCAAACTGCATCCTGGGGTGCATCAAGTGTAGCATAACCAGCCGGTCAAGAGAGGTGATTATTCCACTGCATTCAGCACTGGTGCAGCCTCACCTTGAGTACTGTCTGCTGTTCCGGACTGATGTGAAGGTACTTAAATACCAGAGGAGGGCAACAAAACTGGTAAAAGGGCTGGAAGGCACATCCTGTGAGGAGTGGCTGAGGACTTGGGGTTTGTCTAGTTTGGAGAGGAGGCTGAGGGGCAATCTCACTGTTCTCTCCAACTTCCTGAGGATGGTAAGTGGAGGGGGATGTGCTGAGCTCTTCTCCCAGGTACCTAGTGCCATGTCATTTGGCAATGGCTCAAAGCTGCGTCCATCAGGGGAGATTCAACCTTGTCAGGTGAAAACATTTCTTCACTGAGAGGGTGGTCAAGCCCTGGAACAGGCTTCCTGGAGAGGTGGTGGATGCCGTACGACTGCCCATGTTTTAAGAGGCACTTGGACAGTGATCTTAATGCCATGCTTGAACTTGCGGTCAGCCCTGAAGTAGTAAGGCAGGTGGACTAGATGATCATTATAGGACCATTTCAACTGAAATCCATTCCATTCCATTCTATTGTACTCTCATATGTGCATGAAATATGCAAATAAGACACTGGAACATTATCAAATTTTCCGTTAATTAGTATTGCCTTACTCAACAATTGTGGCTAGAACTCGAAGTGTTTTGATAACTTCACAGTTCATATTTGTACATATTTTTGTTGAAGAAGTACAATTTCCTCCTTCACAGCATTTCACATGATGATAGAAGAATCTCTTTTTTCCCTCTACTTGGCCAGAACAGCATAAAAGACAATTCTCTTTGAATTTCAATGCAAGCAATGATCCAAGAAGTGTACTTCACTTCCATCTGCTGGTGAACCTATACTATAGCATGTAGCTGGTCATTGAGTTGTACACTCCAGGTTACACACAGGTTACTGTGGTTTGAATGCAACAGCTATTGTGTTCGTTATCCAGTAAGCTGTTTTATTTTTCATAGCGTAACTCACCAATAACTCACCAACAAAAAAGAACTCACTCCTTTTCCCCAATGCCACTTCTCCAAAACCTTAAGTGCTAGTGAAACATCCAGTGTATTTTGTAAAGTACTTTGCCACCTATATACTGACAGAATGGGCTGGATTCTGTTTATCACAGGTAAATGGTACAGATGCTGTTACACCCCTGAACACTCATGTTTCTTCCCAGTGAAGCATGCGTACTGCTGAGCCCCTTGGAGTTTTCTGAAGTGTTGGCCATCATTTTTTGGTTGTATTTTTTTAGGGCCTCAAGACCTGGAATCAAGTTAGTAGCTTACTTTTCTTGTTTAAAAAAACCCAAAAAGGCTGTAGCCTTCTAATTTTTGTTGAAAAGCCTCTCAGTATGAGCAGAGCATGATCCAGCAATAGGATATACATAAAACATATCTAAATGTATTCTGTAATTAATTTTTTTGAGACTAACCAGTGTTTGAATCTTGATAACAATTTTTAAATGCTGGACAAACGGTGAAATCAGGTATTACAAAAAACTATTAAGCAAAACCAATGTCTGCTTGGTACATCTTCTTCCCAAATGTAAAGTCAGGGCTTGCTTTATTAAATTGGAGACTATATCAAAGTCTGGATATCTACTATGAAGAGATGCATCATGGCTAGCTGTATATCTTTATGTTTAAAACTGGAAAAAAAATTCTTAGAGCAATTATTATGAGGGTTCTTTTTTAAGATAACACATTCACACTTAAAAAAAATACAATTGCCTTCTGAATATTAGTATTTAATGTTTACATATCCCTAATTATGAAGTCTGGATACACTTACGTGAGTAAAAATAAAAGAGAAGTTCTCCATATATACATGACTCCAGCAGCCGAGTTTTAAATTAAAATACCAACTATTCTACAGCCTATTTCATGGTAAGATACATGTGTGGACTGGCAATGTTGTGAAGATTTTGATTCAGTGCTTTGCTGTACAGAGAGAGAATCACAGATAATACGTGAATATAATTGCTTTGCTGAATCAGTTCCTGTATTAGATAACACTGAAAGAATCATCTGACTTTTACAGTCAGTAAGAACTGCCAGTGGCAAATGCACATCTCATGGAACATATTTAGAAATACGCAGATAATAAATTATACCAGATAGATTAATGCGCTACAATATATCTCTGGTAATCTAATACAATATCACATATATTATTGCCTGACTATATGCAAACATATTTATGGGATGTCCACGTGTTGTTTTGCAATGCAGTATCTGAGTCAGTCAGGAAGCAATGTGTGTGTTTCTGAGATCGTCTAGGGGCTGTTGGCTCTGTCCGAGATTTACTAGCTTGCATCCTATTATTCATAGTGTCTCCCTTGCCATTTGATCAAGGACCTCAGCAAGCACTTGAGCTGGCACCAAATGGGAGGGTAGAGATGGATGTTTATTCCTCAACAGCCAGAATCATGCATGCACTTGATCAAGTGACAGTGAAGGTGAGGTGTGCTGTGCGCTGGGCAGCTTCTGAGCAGGGAGCAATCCACAGAGCATAACCTTGCATCATAAACACTCCAATGTTTGCTTGAAGGCAAAGCTTGTCCAGGGAGACAGGACCTTTTAAGAGAGGGATATAATTTATCTTTACTGTAGAATCACAGAATAATTTTGGTTGGAAAAGACCCTCAAGATCATTGAGTCCAACTGTTACACTAACACTATCGATAAACCATGTCCCAAAGAACCTCATCTACGCATCCTTTAAAGACCTCCAGGGATGATGACTCAACTGCTTCCCTGGGCAGCTTGTTCCAATGCCTGACAACCACTTTGCTTGAAAAAAGTTTTCCTAAGGCCATTTCCTCTTGTCCTGTCACATGCTACTTGGGAGAAGAGACCAACACCCTCCATGCTACAGCCTGCTTTCAGGTAGTTGTAGAGAATAATAAGGTCTCCCCTCAGGCTCCTTTTCTCCAAGCTAAATAACCCCAGTTCCCTCAGCCACTCCTCATAAGACTTGTGTTCCAGACCCCTCACCAGCTTTGTTACACTTCTCTGAACTCTCTCCAGTACCTCAATGTCTTTCTTGTAGTGAAAAGAACACAAGTATTTGAGGTGTGAACACAGTATTCGAGGTGGTCTCCAACAGCAAGATCATTGTCCATGTGCTCCACACATTACTGCAAGCTTAGCAACTGCGAAGGACAAACAGTGCAACCAAGATCCGCTGTGCAGAACAAGAAAGGACCTGTGCGTCCTCTGTCTTCTCACACCCACTAAGTCAGCATATGGTCCTGTGTGGGAAGGCAGTAAAGATAAGTGGGTCCTGCCGTTGCCTGGTAGGTGGAACACAACAGGTATTGGCAACTGTGTGTTCAGCAAACAGATCTTGGTAACACGGGCACACAGTGCAGCAGTTCCAAGTTCTCTGGTGGTAGAGGTCAATTTCACTGGCTGTGGCACACGCAACTGTGGGACATGCTTCTTAGCACCACGAGAGCTAGGGAAGGAATTTTTGAACTAGGGAGCTGCAAATCTGCAGGCCCTGGGTAGCTGAGTGAGGCAGGTAGACTATAAAAATGACAACTGCAAGAAGCAAGGGATACAGCAGAGGAGGACCTAGCTAAAGTTTGTTTATCACCTTGCTGGTTTGGGAAGAGGGAGCTCACCTGTCTCACTCCTGCAGAAAGTTTGCCCATCAAAAGCAGAAACAGAGGGGCTGTCAGGATGAACTGCCTAGATAAGACCAGAAATTAGAGGACTAAGAGGTTGCTAATAAGTACCCAGTCTCCTACAAGAAAATGGAAGTGAGCAAATGAAGGAATTAATTTTTTTTTTATTATTTCTATCCCAAGCAGTCTGCATTAGCTTGTTCTGGCACTTAGGATGCTATTTGAACTGGTGAGAAGATTACTTTTGAGTGATACAGAGTTTGGAAAATCAGAAAAGTTTCAGTGCTTTGGGGGTTTTCTATGATCAGAAGAGGCTCACAACACTCTATGATTCCTGGTTGTGTCTGGCGATTGCTTGCAGCACAATGAACCCTGATGCTAGGGCTGTAGCATTGCTGTGGCAGTGGATGAGATAGCTATACTTTAGGCATTGGTAGGCTGGCATAGACACATGACTATTTTTTTTTCTTTTTTTCTTATTGCTATCTAGCATGGGAGTAAACTGAATCAATCTTCCTATGAATGTGGGAGAGAGTTTCAAGATGGATTCGACAGGGTGCTAGATAATCTCATCTAGGCTCCCTTTCCCAGAAAAGGTTAGACCAGATGGTCTTCCAAGGTCCCTTCCAAGCCAAGCTGTTTCATGATTTCATTTTTTAAAACTGTAAAGCCCACTTGCATCTTCTTCGGAGTCTCCTCCACTGTAGAGTTAAATTGGCTTGGGCAAAGGTGTAAGCTTAAATGCTGTAGTAGCTTTACAATAATCTCCCTGTGATGCTCTTACTGTGGAGCAAGGAAGCTAACACATGTATATAAGCCAGGAAATAGATTGGTTTTATTTGTTAGAACCAAATCTGCTTATCTCTACTTGTCTAATTGTCAGCTTTTTGAAGCCACAATACAGGCATCTTTGTTGCCGTTCTTGGTATCTCTTATTGCCAACTTAGACGTTCCCTGCATGAGGGATGCATGCAACCCCATAGAAAGCATTTGTGTGGTAAGGTATAGAGATACATTTTGTTGGCTTAACTGATGACTTGCTTGAGTGTATCATGGAAAGGCATCTGAACACCTCTAATACACATGCATATACATTCACATATGTCTTATTTATATGTACATGTGTATATATATTTTATACAAATTCGATAATCCCCAAAAGAATAAATTTTAATACATTATTTTTCTGCCACATCAGCAACCTTAAATGCACATCTATGTATGTATATGTATGTCTGTATGTTTATCTGTTAAGCTTCCTAGGCTGTGCATATAGTGCTTATTTCTGCTGTGGGCATGGATACCAATGTCTCATTCAAAACTACAGCAGCTAATTGTACTTTAGGTACTCCATCAGTGCTTAGCAATGTGACACTAACAACACAGCTACTGTGCAATAGCTGGAAGTTATCTAGAGGAATGGAGAATTTTTGTTATAACTTGGACAGCTTGGTGGTAGAAAAGGAGTTAGAACAGAGAGGAGCTGCTGCTTCAGGGACATGTGACATAGACTTGAAACTTTTTTTATAGAGAAGAGGTCTTAGAGGATATGATCAAATTGTTTTTCTGAATTCTTGCAGACAAGAACACATCAGGTATCTGATAGTCCAGCTCAATTTGTCATTTTTTAACACTGTTGCTTCCTTCTTTTCATTAGAATTTATGCTATCTGAGAAGAACTTCCACTCCTATAGAAATGATTGTGTACTAACTCACAGGAACTTGAGTTTCGGAAGCTGTCCATTTTAATGCAAGCAAAATAGAGTTAAGTGCTGAGAGCTGGACTGTTCACTGGAGAGTCTAGGTGGCAGGGAGCATGGTAACATGGTTAAGGAGAATGGAAAGACAATGGGTGCTGTTACCTCCCACTGGTTTCTTTCTGACTGATGTGATGATTTCTAAATGTGGAGAAGAAGTTGGCTGTAGTTAATTAGTTCTGTGAGGAGAGTGGAAGTCATTTTGCCTAACCTGTACAAAGAGTTTGGTTTTCCTTATGTAACCAAAATGCTAACCAGAGACTTCCAGAATCAAAGTTGGACTAATTGTGTTGTATTTTTTATATATACATGCGTGTGCACTGTATTGTATTTTGGTATACAGTGAAATAGAGCGAAATGAAAGCCTGGAGGATTCAAGGATTCTGGCCATGCAAGGTGATGACAGAGCCAAACCCAAACCGTAACTTCAGAGCCCTGGACAGTCTCAGTTGCCATAAAATTATTCCTGTGCGCAAGTTTGTTTCAGATAATTTCCTCAGGAGCACCTGCCTTTATTGTTGCTGAGACAATGCAGGAGGAAGAGGATAGTAGAGTGGAAACTGAACACGGAAATTTTTTTGCATTCAATTTACCATTTGTGTTTGGCTATACTTAGAATTGTACTAAGGTGTTTTAAAGCCACTGATTGTTGTTTAGGGGCCTTCTCTTAGTCTTTGGAATTAACCAGCCATGAAGAAAAGTTTAGCAGTGGGGTGAGGCTGGTTGGGGGTCACTGTGACCCTTTCATCTTCACTTCCAGCAGTGGCAGTGCCACCTGATGAGCCTTTTTCCTCCAAATACAATTGAAATAAAATAAAGTTGTAAAAATTCAGTTGCCAGGAGTGCAATATGCCTTCCAAAATATTGCCCAGGTTCCTCAGAAGTTCTTGCTGCTAGCTAAAAATTTCTGCCCAGCAGATGGCACAATTGTACAGTGCCTGAGACCTATTTGGGAATGTAAAACTGTAATTCTCTTCAACTGGATTTTCTAGATGCTGTTCAACTAGTTAGGATTACACAGACTAACTGCACAGTGATATGTACACTTCTTGTTCCACAGAAAACAGAGGGCATATTGTGTCTGTTAGTATCCTTGCAGGAGATAGCCCTTTTGAACAACGTAAGTAATTTAGCTTTGTTGTATTCTAAAGTTGAAGCCATTGTGTTTAAACTGAACGGTGGCATGTGGTTTCTAAAATGCAGGAAATGATGGAGGTGGTTTTGGTGGATGCGGGCAATGAAGTGTCTGAATGGGGTCCATAAACCTACTGGGGAGGACCCTGAGCTCTTGGTGCCCCTCTCCTGAGATTTGTATCCCAAAACACCCACTGTGGCTCCTCTGCTAGCTGACTGCACGTCCTTCCAGCTGCTCACAGTCAAACCTAGAAGTTCCCAGAGGGAATATGAAGAATTGTGAGTGAGGTAGGACAACGCTCTTTCCTGCTGTATCACTAGCCTCTACCCTGGACTGCGTCTGATTCTTTGCCAGCATGTCCTGACATGCAGATATTTCTTAAAGATGTTAACATAGCTCATTTCAGAATGGACTTCACAATTATTTAGTAAATAACACCTTGTAAGTGAATTTCTTGCAGAATTTGTGCACAGTATAATTCTGAAATGTGTTTTCAGAAAAATTGTATTCTGTTGTGCAATTAAAGGCCAATTATGAAATTGCATATTCCATGTGTAATTGCAATTGAAAAAATCACAATTTTTTTAAACACTGTTCAGAGGATTGAAACTAAGGAGTCCTAAGGTTTAGATGAAATTAAGTCAAATCTGCTGTTAATGAGCGCTCCCTAGACAAGCATTTTTGCTTTGTCCCTTATGGATTTTGTAGCATCTTTTGTTTTGTTTGGTTGGTTGCTGTTCTTGTTTCATTTGTTTTGTTTTTATTTCTTTGCCACAAGAAGATCCAGAAATAAGACATTTGGATTATTAAGAGAAATAGGAGACCTTCTTAGCGCATTGATGCCAAAATGAAGAAACTGCAATGTCCGCTCCCAAGCATGCAAGCAGGCCTTTATAACCACCTCTTTGAACTCTCAGGTGTGAGAGTTGTCTAATTTTACATTTCAGACTGGAACCTTTGAATATGCTTGCATACAGTGTCTTTCTTTTATCATTTACTATTTCTAGTGAGTTTACAATTCTGGCTTCTAAATACGGCAACTATAGAAATCTGTGGGAAGTTTGAGAAGCACTTCCACACAAATCCCACACTTTGAATTGTCCCAGAGTTAATTCTGGCAATATCTTATTGAAAATTTCATTCAAAAATATGAACCCTGTTGGAATCTGAAACAATCTTCTTAGCAGTATTTGCTCCTATCATTGCTGACAATGGTTGTGGAAGCCATTTCATAATTCTCTGAAAACTGAAAAAGCCAAACCTGAAAAAGATGTGATCCAGATATACTTTTATTCAAAACTATCAAATGTCCAGGTTCCAGGCAAATACTTAGAAGTCTTTGATTTTGCTTGTACGTATACACTGCAGACCAAAGTGTGTTAGATAGGTAGTTGTGGGTTCCTGTTCACCCAAAGAATAGGAGTTGCACTGGGAGAGAATTTACTCTACTTAGTGAAAACAGAGCTGCCCAGTGCATATTAAAAAAAACCCTATCCTTAGTTGCAGCTGTCCAACAGTGCCTCATAAGCTGGATTCAGTTTTATACATTTATGCTGCCATACACATGTTTTAGGTTAAAACAACTTAGCTTCTGTTAATCTTTGTAATAGACCCTTACAGATTCACTTCAAGGCTACCTCATCTTGTTCTCCTTTTCTATTAAATCCATGGAAATGTCTTTAGAGGATATTTTCCTAATCCTCTCCTGGATTTTAACTTCATTTTCTTTGTATGGTACTGAGCTTCCAGTTGGAGGAGAATTACTCTTGTTTGCTTGATGGGCTACTTATCTGCCAGGAAGCTCCATGAACCTGGATCGCTTTCTCCTATAGTTACTCAGCCATGCATAGAAGCTGAGTCCTGCCATTATGTCATCAGCTACAGGGAGTTAGAAATAGTATTCTGTATAACTTTAAGAGTAGTTTAATAAGTAATTTGCAAAGATTGGACAGGCCAAAGCACTCTTACTAGAAGTTTTTATGCCAACAGAAGTTTAAAAAACCACCACACATGGCTGGAAGCCGTAGCCAGTGATCCGGGTGCTTAGATGAGACGTTACAGCTGCTGTCCCTACTGGGAAACTTTGGCTGACTTAGATTTGTTCTAGAATAGAGGTCAGTAGAGTTTAAAAACTAGTTAGTACAGTCATCTGGCCTGCAGCAGCTCTGCTGATGCTGGGTGCAACCTTTTTCTTGAAATACTTTGCTTCTTTGGGAGACTCAGATCTTTTGCCAGGTGTTAGTTTTCTCCATCCATCCTTGTTTATGCTACGTGCAGTTCAGCGTTACAGACCAGAAGGGCATTTACCTACTGATGGCCAAGTTTACTAATGTTTGTGCTTTTTTGTATTTCCCATGAGGATGAAATGCACAATTCTAATGCTTGCTCTAGATAGTGAAACTAAAGATCCTTGTATTCTGCATAGGCCCATCCCTATGAACCTTGCTTTTTCTTCCAGAAGAAGCATAGGAACGAGTGTTAGGATCCAAAAGGCAATTTGGCAAGCTGCCACCCTAGGGATTTTATCCCTTTTCATCTAGATATATCTGCAGAAGTACATCTAATTGCTGCTCGAATAGCCCTATTATTTCTGCCACAGAAAACTTGTCCAGTGGTGATATAACCAGTGGATGTTCCTTTGACAGCCAGGCTGCACAGCTTCTGCTCCTGGAACTATTCCAGCTTTTCTCATTCCGTGTAGCTGCAGACGCTTTTCCCAAACTATGCTTTCTAGTTAGGAAATAGTGGAAGTATTCCCATCCACTTCAGAGGACAGCAGATCAGACCTTAATGAACGACGAAAAGGCTACAACAACAGATACATACCTCTGCAGGAAAATTTTGATGTAGAGGTTTCTGATTTCTAACATTGTTACTCAACCTCACTCTTTTTTCCTTTCAGGTGCATTAAGTAAATTCTTTGATGTAGCTCAGTCATCTATAAAGTAGCAGTGTGACACCTATCTACTGCACTGCTTTTTTAAAGTGATATATTTATAGACTGTTTTGAAGATGAAGATAACTAATTGAACTGCCAATAGTTCTTTTTCTTGAGAGCTAAGGATTTTTTTTTAATATATGTCTTCAAAATTATTAAATGTTTTTGCAGCAGTATGGACATTTCTTTGTGAAGACTTGACATAAAAGATAAATTACAAGCTGCAACAAGCAGCCTGAACTGGTCCTTATAGGTAATAAATTATTATTCTCTTACTATTCTGCCTAAAGTTGTGATTTACTAATCTCAAAACAAGCTATCCACTTCAGCTTAGAAGTGATACCAACATGTGAATATCACTGTTGTTAAACCCTTACCCTTAAAAGTGAATTGAAGGCAAACATATTGGGAGTGTGAGAACACATGAAAATTAATTACTTTATTTCTACAAAATTTTTGGAGAATGTTAAGTGTTCAGATAAATACTATTCACTTGGTGAAATTAATTACAATGCACCAGCAAAGAAAATCACAGACAATGATCATATTTGCTTTTCATATTGAGCGTTCACTCATATGTGCCTAATGGAAGAATGGTGTTACAGCCATTAGCTTACAGTGTTTTCCCCAGTGATATGTTAAATCCAATGCAGAAATGAAGTTGTTATGACCTCCAGAGGAAAGTTTCAGCTGATCAGCTCTGGATAGGCTGTAAATGTTGTCTGAGTGCCCACAGCTGTGGCACACTGTAGGCAGGTCAGTGGAAGGAGCTGCTCAATGTAGAACAGCAGTCAGAAATGGCACTTTGTAAAGTAGTGCAATGAAGGACTTACAGAGACCATATGGAATTACAGAGTTGTATTTTTCAGCAGAAGCTGAAGAATTTAAAAAAAAAGGCAGTGAGGTGACAATAGACATTAAAATCTTGCCCTTACTTTTTTTCCCAAAGAGATGACTAAGAGGTGTAAGAGGAAAAAAGCACTAAAGAGTATGAAGATTGTTGTCATTCAAAATCATATTTTGGTAATGAGTGGTTTTATTTTATAAAACATTCCACAAGTTATACTTTATAATTTTTTGCTTGAATATCCCCTTCTGGTATATAAAGACCTCTGTGATAAAGTGTCTAGAGGACTCACACAAATATTTAATGTTTCTGTGAGAAGATTTTTCAGTTATACAATAGTGAGTAGAATGCAATGGTGAGGGACATCAGCTTTCATCTTTTAGTATAACTTGGCTCAGAGTTGTTGTCAAGGAGGCACCTCAAAGTCAGTTTTAGGTGGACAACAAGTTCCAAAAGCATACTTTATTCTAGCCAGAAAAGTGTAACCAATAAATCAACTAGAAACAGGGTTTATACTATTATTTAGTACTCCAACAACATAAAATATAGGTTCAGATATCAGTTGAGGACATTATTGGGGTACAGCAACATAAGAATAACGAGGATCCACAATGGGCACACACACACACACAAGAAACAAAGACAGAGGCCTCTCACTCAAGGGTACCCTGAAGTAACAACCACTCACCTGAGTTAGGTGAGGGCTCACACTTGCCTGAGTTAGGCAAAGACTCATTCAAGGATATATCCAGTAGAGAAAAATAATCACTCACCACAGGGGGAGGTGAGGCGCTTTCAATCCTAGGAAGTCTTCTTAGACGGCATCCCAGTCTAAGGGAAGGGGTCCAGTTCACAGACCTGCTGCTCCGAGAAGACCACTCAAAGGGGGACTTTGGCAGGGACCCCATTTTATAGCCTGGTCAGATCTGGCTGTGGGCGTTACAACGCGGTCCAGAAGATTCTCAGCTACTCTGGGCACCTCCTTTGTTAAGGACCCTGTCAACTGACTGAGGGTTCCACCCCTCCTGCCCCCCTAGCTGGGTGGAGGTGAAGTCACCCTGCCTCCAGGTGGGGAGGATGTGACTGTCAGCACCATCCTAGGTGTGTATGTGGGGACAGGCACAGTGGGACACAAAAGGTGCTAAGGAGCCATCAACTGCTCTATTGAAGGCTCCAGATTTCAGGGGGATGTGCAACTGTCACAGTTGTCTATGGTGATTATTATTATTGTAAAATGTTTCTTTAAGTAACAGAGTTAGTCTTGCTGGTTACTTGTAAACAAAAAGTATAATGCCTCCTATATTTTTGAAATTAGTTCAGTCATGTCCTCTCTTTTCCCCAGAAATACTTTTTTACTAGGTAAGTGGTAGTTCCGTGCAAACATGCTTTGCATTGGGGTAAGACCACTGAAAATGGTATGAATCAGACTTTTAACTAGGTCAAATACTCAGCTGAATATAACCTGTAGAGGTTCACTGAAGATCTGCCAATATGCAGATTTGACCCAGAACTTTTGATGAGGTAATGCTGAATATATTCTTCAAATGGTGCCCTTCTGTAGGACAGCATATTAGGTAGAATTCATCAGAGACCAGAACAGATTAACTGCTTATAATAATAGCAAGCTCCAAATGAGCAAACAAACAACACCCCCCAACCAAGTCACATGTTCTCCTGTTACATTCCTTTTCAAAGCCAATCTCCTCTACTGCTGTAATAATCTTGCAGCTGATTAGGGTGGTTATAATAACAAAGGTTCATTACAATGATTTCTTTAAAAGAACAAGTGTTTTGATTTGTTTTGTTTTTCAAGAATAATATGCCTCAGGTGTTGTATGTATAGTGGCACTAGGTCCCTCCAAGGCCACTTGAAAGCCGCTGTGAGAACATGGACTGTGAGAACATGGACTCCGGTGTGTAAGTACCTCATTAGAAACGAGTGCAGTGCAGGGAAGGTGGAGACCAACACAAGACTAGGGCTCCTAGGCATTACCACAGGAAAGCCAATAAAAAATATTTTAATTATAGCTGCTCAGCTTTGCCTTTGCTTCACAAACTTTTAAAATTGATTCCTCTTCCTCCTTTCTTTTCCTGATTGCAGGATATCCATTTCATATTTTTGAAAGCGCTATTTTGGTGATTTGTCACAGTGATTAATTCCTTCTTCCTTTTACATCTTATTTGCACAAAGAAATAATTGAACGGTATACAGCAGCACAGATGTATCATGGGATGTTTATGTCAACTTTGTAATTAAAGAACATTAAATGTGGCATGTCAATGTAATAAATAGAAGTGCTGGGGGAAAAAAGTCTCAGTTTCTTTGTTCTTTCCACAGTGGCCTGGGAATGATAAAATTTGTTCTTAGCTGTATGTTGAAACACATTTTTTTTGGCAGGGTATGCATGAACATCAGTTTTAGGGATATATATCAAAAGCAAGACAACAATAAAGCCAACACACAAGTTTCTGAAAGCAGCATTCAAGCTGCAAAGTAAATATCAAGAAGGAGGTGAAGTAACTTATGGAGAGCTGACCTGGAAACCAGTAAAGATATCAGGACCCAGATAACCTTGGTCTCAGATACAAATTCTTCTGTTGATCCAATATTTGGCAGGCACAAGTCTGTGACATGGGTCTCTTCCAAAATGTAATGATTTCAACTGAAAAATTGTCACTGAGTCCTCAGGGTTAGCTGTAGCCATGGTGGAAATGGTGGGTTTATCTTTACATACAAATGTTAAACAACAGCTCTCCAGGTGCTGAACTGATATGTGGTTGGGGCTGTGCTTTAGCTTTTCAGAGGAGCCTTAATTTCTGAGTTTTTGCTTCAATTTAGTGAGAATATCTATGCATCGTTTTAATGCACCAGTTTCTTAATATCTGCCTTTGTCCTCCATTCACCCCTCTAGCTTTTACCACTGTATTTATCACTCTTTGCTAATGCGTTGTGGGTGAGACTTTCAGTTGCACAATTACTGCTGGAGGAGAATTAAATCTTAGTGCTAGTGCACTACAAGTTCAATGAAAACTTCAGGACTAGAGAAATGATCGTGCCACTGTACTCAGCACTGGTGAGGCCACACCTTCAATACTCTGTTCAGTTTTGGGCCTCTCATCATAAGAAGGACGTTGAGGTACTAGAGAGAGCTCAAAGGAGGCCGACGAGGCTGGTGAGGGGCCTGGAGCACAAGTCTGATGAGGAGCGGTTGAGGGAGCTGGGGCTTTTTAGCCTGGAGAAAAGGAGGCTGAGGGGAGACCTTATCATTCTCTACAACTACCTGAAAGCAGGCTGTAGCATGTATGGTGTTGGTCTCTTCTCCCAAGTAGCAAGTGATAGGACAAGGGGAAATGGCCTCAAGTTGTGCCAGGGGAGGTTCAGATTGGATATTAGGAAAAAATTCTTCATGGAAAGGATTGTCAGGCATTGTAACAGGCTGCCCAGGGAAGTGGTGGAGTCACCGTCCCTGGAGGTGTTTAAAAGGCATTTAGACGAGGTTCTTAGGGACATGATTTAGTGCTAGAGTTAGGTTAGGTTGTGGTTGGACTCGACGATCCTGAGGGTCTCTTCTAACCCAAACGATTCTAGATTCTATTGAAACATCAGCTTTCCAGCTTGAGAGATCATGTAGTCATGGACTTTTTTCATCTAATCCTTGTTGGCCTTTTTGTGCTTTTAGCTGTATACACAAATACCGAACAAGACCCACAGGTGTGTCATAAGATATGTAGTCCAGCTCAAACAAAATGGCATGAACCTCCTCCTACAGCTTCTCTAAATTTACATACTGCCCATGCCTGTTGTGTGCTGAAAGCTGAAACTGTGTGATGCGAAGAGTGAATCTCCCTCCTGTTCAGTCGTATTACCCCTTAATCGCAACGGCATTATTTCTTTCTTGTGATGGAGAACGCTGGCTTCATCCTTAATGAACATGCCTTCAGCCTAGTGCTACCCACCTACCCCTTACCTACTGCTTCCTCACCCCAGGTGACTGTGGCAGAACAGGTACCTGTGGTGGTTTTGTTGTTTGTTTGGGTTTTGTTTGCTTGTTTTGTTTTGTTTTCCCAGACTGATAACCAAAATCTTGTGCATCTGCTTGCTTCCACCAGCCAGGCAAAAAAAACCCCATAAAAATCCATTTCATCACAGGCACTCTTTCTAACCTGCAAAAGGCTAAAATAAACAGAACCACCCCACCTCCCCACACCGCCCCTAAGTGTGATCAAACTGAGCTTTTGTCTTTCTGTCAGCAACGCTTTCCCTCTAAAGAAGGAGAGCCATGGGTGGGGAGTGGGTGCTTGTGACCTGGTCACTCATGGTATGGTCTCGCTGCCGCTGGGCCAGCACTGCCCCATAATGGCCAAGCAGTGGAACACCAACTGCACCATCCATGCTACATCATCATGTTTGCCATCCCACTGCATTATTAACATAGTATGAATCATAACTTCAAGTTGGAGGATGCTTACAATATTACAATATTTTACCTACATTTTGTTATCAGTTACATATATCAAAAAAAAATCAGAAGGACACAAAGGCCTGTGATATGAGATCAAATAAGCACCTTTATGTTCCTCATCTATCTAAATATACCCCCCAGGTCTGACTAAAGCTTGATGCTTCAGTGAAAGATGAGAGAAATCCTTTGGAGGCAATTAAGAGACATTTATTTTCTACCATCTGAGTTTTAGCCTTTTACAATCTATTAAAGAAATGCCTTTCTATGGTGAATGTTGGCTCTTTCATGTTGGCCCATTCAATTGAACTTCATTTTTCTCGTGTTGAATGCTAAAGACAAGCCTCTGCAAGACATGAAAGCCTATTGCATTGCTCCATATTTACCTGTGCCTTCTGACTGTTGTTTTAAACGGCTTGCATACACCATAGTATGCCTACAGGTCCAGACAAAGAAGGCTGCTGCGTCACGTGGCTGGCAGCTATACCAGGGAAGGGCCAGAGATTAGTTATTTCTGACTGCTCATTCTCTACCAGATGTCTGGGTTTGGGAATGTGCAGTGCTGGAAAACTTTGTGAAGGGATTACTTGTCACAGCTGTGGTGACTGCTGAAAGTTGCCTTTCCAGCCCAGTTGTCCTCACAGCACTCTGTCCCATGCTCTATCACATAGAGACCCTACTCCTTTACCTCATCTCAGACAGCAAAGAGCACTCAGCTGTAATGTTCACTCAACACTCTTTGTTAACCTGCCCCAGTAAATTTATTGCTTATGCAAGCACATAGACTGTGTTGCCTGTGCCATCAAAAGCAATGATATGTGTTATGTCCCAGGTTTGTGTGTAGAAGAAAAATCTGGGCACACAAGAGTGTGAAAAACAATGTCATGTTTATTATAGGACTGTGCAGGGAAAAACAAAAGAGCACTACCTTGTGCAAAATCCTATCCCTGATCAGTGAGTCTGTGCTCATATTCGGCCTATGAACTCACTTTAACTTGAAAAAAGCAGAGTAGGCATTTTGCCCTTTTCTCTGTATAGTACAGGAAAAGACAACCACACATGCACTCTCACAAGTAGAGACAATCCAGTCTGCAAAGTAGTAGGAGTGCCACAATAATATGTAAAGGCCTGGGGATGATAACTGGATTTTTCTAAAAAGGAAGTTAAGCTTCCGTAGGGAAAGATCAGGTAGAAGTAGAAAGGCGATGGGAGGTCAGGTGAGAACAGAAATCAAGTTAAATGATTTTGTGCAGGAAGAGAGATGGACAGGCTGCAGCTTGGGAAGGTTGGCCCCAACAGTGTCAATAGTCGTTAGGTGTCTTCCCTCTGTTCATGTCACTCAAATGTCTCTAAACATACATAAACCCTGTATGCCAGCCACATAAGTATGCATCCCAAGAGCAGTGCAGCGAAAGTAAGTGGTATGAGAGTGTGTGATAGGGAAGGGAGAAGAGGGAGGGTAAGAACATGCTGAGAAATGTGGATAAAGTTTGAGACTTATTTAAGTATTAAATAATTTTTTCAGTGGTATATAGATACTTACTTAAACATGTATCTATATCTTTTAGTGTATAAATATCTTTGAGAATATGGCTGGCTTGAAGATTCCGTTCCTTTTCTGTATGGCTCTTATCCACAGCTGCAGTTTGGAACTGATGATCTTGAACCTTGTTGTATACTGCTTCTGGGAAGAAGAACTCAAAAAATAGGTTGCGGTGTACTTCACTGCAATAATCCTTGGCCTGTGTGTACAGAGGGGAACCTTGTGGCTGATGCTTACAGTACCCCATAGGCGAGGGCTAAGCCAGGCTCTAGCTCTCCTAGGAGATCAGCACTTTTAAACAAACTTCCTGATACTTCTTTAAGTCAAGACCACAATAACACAGTAACTTTTTTTCCTGAGGTAACATCAGGATAAGTTTTGCCATATTCCTTGTTAAGCATTGGAATAAAAATAGTTCCTGGTTGTGTTGTAAATAAATACCTCAAAATATTTAGCACATGATTGTGGCAGTGAAGGATGTACTGGAAAGGAAAATGATGTTTTCCATCTGATTGTTTTAAAACAAGTATTAAATTAATGATCATCACTCCCAGACACTGCTAATATTAAGTTAGCTTGAGAGAAATGTGTTGTGCATGCCTGTTGTGAGAAACCTTAGATGGTCATGTGTTTTAAACACAACAATGAAAAACATCAATAGAAGTGATCCTGTGAAGTACATATTAACTTACAGTTATTGAAGTGACATATAAATATTTTGAAGATGTGTGTATTGTAGGGCGTAGCCAGCTGAGATTCATTTAAAAGACATGAAAAATTACAGTAAATATACTCATTCTTCTGATGTCACAGAGCAGGAAGAAAAAGCTTCATGCACACCCCCATGGAAAGGATGTGCCAGTACCCACTTAGCCCCAATCATGCCAAGTACAAGATGGAGTTTTCCAAGGCTTCACCTGTCTCTGTTGTCTGTTGCTCTTTACGTCACATAGTAAAAAATATTGCTTATGTGTTGTCCTATTCTGTCTGGTCAATGCATATGCATATAATTATTTGGTTTATCCCTGGAGTTCAGTGTTCAGTTACTTCTTATCTTTCCATTGGGTTTATGAAGAAGCTAGGGTCAATTTGACGCTTTTTTCCCCAATATATGCATTTAAAAGCAAGCACCCAGAGAATAAAGTTATGTTTTTATAAACAGGATAAACCAAACAGTAATAGAACAACATAAATATAACAGGGCAAAGATAGAAAACAGGTCTGATGCATGTTTCTGGATAAACCTGAGATATTGATAATATAGTCTTATATTACAGAATCACAGAATGTTAGGGATTGGAAGGGACCTTAAAAGATCATCTAGTCCAATTTCCCTGCTGGAGCGGGAACACCTAGATGAGGTTACACAGGAAGGTGTCCAGGTGGGTTTTGAATGTCTTCAGAGAAGGAGACTCCACAACCTCCCTGGGCAGCCTCTTCCAGTGTTCTGTCACCCTCACTGTGAAGAATTTTTTTCTCAAATTTAAATGGAACCTCCTGTGTTCAGTTTGTACCTATTGCCCCTTGTCTTATCATTGGTTGTCACCGAGAAGAGCCTGGCTCTATCCTTGTGACACTCACCTTTTATATATTTATAAACATTAATGAGGTCGCCCCTCAGCCTCCTCTTCTCTAAGCTAAAGAGACCCATCTTCCTCAGCCTTTCCTCATAAGGGAGATGCTCCACTCCCTCAATCATCTCTGTGGCTCTGTGCTGGACTCTCTCCAGCAGTTTCCTGTCCTTCTGGAACTGAGGTGCCCAGAACTGGACACAATATTCCAGATGAGGTCTCACCAGGGCAGAGTAGAGGGGGAGGAGAACCTCTCTTGACCCTACTAACTACACCCCTTCTAATACACCCCAGGATGCCATTGGCCTTCCTGGTCACAGGGGCACAGTGCTGGCTCCTGGTCATCCTGCTGTCCACCAGGACCCCAGGTCCCTTTCCCCTACACTGCTCTCTAACAGGTCGTTCCCCAACTTATACTGGAACCTGGGGTTGTTCCTGCCCAGATGTAAGACTCTACACTTGCCCCTGTTATATTTCATTAAATTTTTCCCTGCCCAACTCTCCAGCCTGTCCAGGTCTCACTGGATGGCAGCACAGCCCTCTGGCGTGTCAGCCACTCTTCCCAGCGTGAGGTTCTTCAGAGGAAGAGCAAAACTTGTTGTTGGTGTGTTTTCTTACTGTTGAAGTATGAACTGTAGTGATGTTAGTGACAATACTTATTAACAGAACAAAATGCACTTACCCTTGATTAATCATGAAGTGGAAAGTGCATTTTTTAAGCACAGTTACTTTCTGAAGCCAGTTTAGAAAACTTATAGATCAACAAAGCCAAAATTTCCTATTTCTGTGAAAAATGCTATCAATACTGTTCATGTGGCATGCTGTCCAAATCCATGACTTCATTATGAAATTCTAGCTCTAGAGCTAATAGAAATAAACAATGCAATATCCTTTAAAAAGTGGAGAACTAGACATAAAAGACAGCAAATACCAGTAAGTATATTAATATGAGTGGGCAAAAGAATGAATCTTTTTTGTCACAAAAGTAGTTCCAAACAGTGCAAGTATTTGAATTCATGACCTCTGACATTCAGCAAAACATGCTAGAGGTGAAACAGCGCATTTCACTGTTTAGCTGCAGTTACGTGCAGCATGAAGAACAGCAAAGAAATGAGGCTAAAGTCAGCTGACTAGACAAGCTTTTCAAGTGGTGCAAATAACAGAGTTGAAACTTCAGGACTAGACACAAAAATCTGTAAAATGTAGAAAAATCCAAGACAACTGGTAAAAGAGCTGTACAATTATTCTTCAGTTTAAGTCCCTTGTGGCTGGGTACGTCAGCACTAACTAGCGAGTCAAACAGATAAAATACAACAAAACATCATAATGAGTTCAAGCATTTTACATTTTTAAACAGCAGGGTTCTGAGACTGATGGAAGGCAACAGAGGTCCTTTGGAGAACTTTGAACTCTCTTCAGATTTCATCTGTTTTATGTATTTATGCTTTGTATAATTCAGATATTCAATGGGCATAACACAGATTTTAGATATTGTTTTTGTTCCTAGTTAAGGCTCATCAGCTCATTGATAGTCAAAATTGCAAATGATGTAAAAAGATTTGTGCATCTTGCACATACTGACAAACAATAAAAACCAAGCAGTACTTTGATACACAATCTGTCTTTATTAAATAGGGCTGAAACTGCTTTAATTATACAAAAAAAAAAAAAANTTTTAGATATTGTTTTTGTTCCTAGTTAAGGCTCATCAGCTCATTGATAGTCAAAATTGCAAATGATGTAAAAAGATTTGTGCATCTTGCACATACTGACAAACAATAAAAACCAAGCAGTACTTTGATACACAATCTGTCTTTATTAAATAGGGCTGAAACTGCTTTAATTATACAAAAAAAAAAAAAAAANGAAGAACTGTGGATTAGAAAGTCAATATCTAAATGAATTTAAGCTGTGTAAGCTTGTATTCATCAAGACTAAAGAACAGAGTGGTACAAAGTAGTGGTAGAAGATAAGAGCCTTCACCAGCTTTATGGTTAGAGAAGAGTTTCTTGCAGATTCTGAAGTTTAATAATTTTTACTAAAGTTTGCTAGCAGGGTCACAGTGACAGTGTACTTCTACAGGAACCTTTGTCATACAATGTGCTTAAAAATCACCTACAAAAGCAGATAAGCAGTAAGATGATAGTTATTTGCTTATGCCAGGAAGTCACTATTGGGTACCTCTCTTTTAAGGGAAAATAGAGTTAGTATTCTTCATCCTGGAAAAGATATGAGGAAGGATATGATAGATGTGTAAAAAATCATTAGTGGCTTGGAAAAGGACTTTTTGTGTTGGATGAGGCTGTAATTAGGGCATAACAAGAAGCTAGAGGGTGCAGGTTCAAGGCAAACAGAAGGCAGTAATTCTTTAGTCAGCATGCATTCAAGCTGTGGAAATTCTTGCATTCACAACATCCTGTGGATAACGGTTACATGGGAGGCAAGATTATTATATGCTACAGAAATCCACTGTGGGCTGCTAAATGCACAGGAAATATATCCAGCTCCTTAAGTTGCAAATGGGTGAATTGGTCAGAGGAAGGGTTAAAATATTCTTCTTTATTATTCTTCTTTATTCTATTTATTTATTTGCTATCTGGGTTCAGCTGTTGTTGGAGATGAGCCAAAGGATTTAACGAACTTCTGGTATGGATTCCTTAGGGTTGTGATCCGGAAAGATGACAGAGTTGAGTTAATGGCATTCCCTTGAAGTCCATTGGAGAAGATGAAGGTGAATGGGAAAATCCTCCAAAGATCACATGGAAGAAATAGACGACGAGAACAGCCAAAATTCTAGGTAGGACAAGATTTTAAAGACAATGGTCGTGGTTGTCACCTATGGTAAAGATGAAGAAACAAGAATATTTTAAGGAGTCAGCAGAGATTTTTAGGAGTACTTTTAGCTAACTGTAAATGACAGGAGCTAAAACATGAGAAGTACGCAGATGAACTTGAAAAATAGTATCAGTGGATATATGCCATCTGTGAGTTTAGGACTAAGCAAGATGAAGTTTTGGATGAGGAAAGCCACGTTAAATGTGAGTTTCTTTAGGAGAGGAGACACTGTGTCATACTGTGTATGATTATATTAGTAAAGAAAAAGACAGAAGCGAGAAAATAGAAGAGCGTGAATTTCAAGTATATTAGAGATGGAATGGGCATCATGGTGGGCACTATGGAAAGGAAATGTTAGATGTGAAATGGGTATTTAGTTGAGTAAAGGAGATGACGAGGAAGGAGGTCTGCTTATGATGCTCAAAAGAACTGCATTTATCCTCTGAATGGCATAAACTGGGTCTAAAGTACAAAAAGAAGTGGAAGGATGCTCAAGGTTTTCTAGAAGGATAGATTTTGGGATGACAGCCATATTTGCTCAGATGTGGCAGTAACTCTAAAAGGTTTTCACCAATGATTACAAATCCACCACTCTCACAGAATTAAAAATATACATATATATATATTTAATTTAAAAGTTCCTAGGAATTACTTAAAAGGCAGAGATGTAGGTCTTTTAGGCATTAGCCAAAAGTTCACGGTCAGATCAGGGGACACTATGGAGTTTAATGGTAGAATGAACTATCCTTATCATGTAGATCATATATGAACTAATTCCAATACAGGTAAACTTTATCCCAAGGGTTTGATCCAATGACTCCAAACAAGACTTTAATTTTTTTTTTCTGGAATTAAAGTTAATTTAGAGATTATTTCAGTGTCTCAAATATAAGGGAATATAATATGGTCTGCCTGTCGTATTTCAAAACATAAAAATATCACAGGCTTTTGAAAGACTATAAGGAGATACATTTATAGCAAACATTTTGGGTTCTGTTTGCCACAATTATGAAATTCTGTTGAAAGTTCTAAGTAGGTAAAGAAAATAAGATCCNCTCAATGAGTTCAAACCATAAAAATACTTAGTTGCCTTTCTCCCCTCTGATGTCACTGGAAAATTTGGTTCATAAATATCTTTGTGGATATAGCCTCTGGTGCCAAGGAATTTTAGCCGTGCATCAGGAACCTGTTATCCAGGCTTTGTATTCTGCAAAACAATTGTTCAACAATAAATGAGCGCAAACATAGAGGAGTTGGCAGGGCAAAGCAGTAAACCAATGGAGCAAGGCTGTAGACAACACAGTAGGTGGTGAGATCTAGGCTATTGGTTCACAATTTATGTTGAAGGTTGGCTGTAGGTTATTTTTTAATGTATAATGGAAAAGGAAATATTTGGTTGGCTTTTTGTGTTTATGGGTAGCTTCTTGTCTCAGAACAAACATGATAGTGCAAAGCAAGCTATGAAGGTTTCATTGGGCTCTCCACGCAGGGAATTAACCCCCTGTAATGGAATGAGACATGATGTGGATAATGAAGGACAGCTTCTCTTTGATATAATAGGGAAGGATATAAGGAATGGCCAGGGAAGAACTGTGGATTAGAAAGTCAATATCTAAATGAATTTAAGCTGTGTAAGCTTGTATTCATCAAGACTAAAGAACAGAGTGGTACAAAGTAGTGGTAGAAGATAAGAGCCTTCACCAGCTTTATGGTTAGAGAAGAGTTTCTTGCAGATTCTGAAGTTTAATAATTTTTACTAAAGTTTGCTAGCAGGGTCACAGTGACAGTGTACTTCTACAGGAACCTTTGTCATACAATGTGCTTAAAAATCACCTACAAAAGCAGATAAGCAGTAAGATGATAGTTATTTGCTTATGCCAGGAAGTCACTATTGGGTACCTCTCTTTTAAGGGAAAATAGAGTTAGTATTCTTCATCCTGGAAAAGATATGAGGAAGGATATGATAGATGTGTAAAAAATCATTAGTGGCTTGGAAAAGGACTTTTTGTGTTGGATGAGGCTGTAATTAGGGCATAACAAGAAGCTAGAGGGTGCAGGTTCAAGGCAAACAGAAGGCAGTAATTCTTTAGTCAGCATGCATTCAAGCTGTGGAAATTCTTGCATTCACAACATCCTGTGGATAACGGTTACATGGGAGGCAAGATTATTATATGCTACAGAAATCCACTGTGGGCTGCTAAATGCACAGGAAATATATCCAGCTCCTTAAGTTGCAAATGGGTGAATTGGTCAGAGGAAGGGTTAAAATATTCTTCTTTATTATTCTTCTTTATTCTATTTATTTATTTGCTATCTGGGTTCAGCTGTTGTTGGAGATGAGCCAAAGGATTTAACGAACTTCTGGTATGGATTCCTTAGGGTTGTGATCCGGAAAGATGACAGAGTTGAGTTAATGGCATTCCCTTGAAGTCCATTGGAGAAGATGAAGGTGAATGGGAAAATCCTCCAAAGATCACATGGAAGAAATAGACGACGAGAACAGCCAAAATTCTAGGTAGGACAAGATTTTAAAGACAATGGTCGTGGTTGTCACCTATGGTAAAGATGAAGAAACAAGAATATTTTAAGGAGTCAGCAGAGATTTTTAGGAGTACTTTTAGCTAACTGTAAATGACAGGAGCTAAAACATGAGAAGTACGCAGATGAACTTGAAAAATAGTATCAGTGGATATATGCCATCTGTGAGTTTAGGACTAAGCAAGATGAAGTTTTGGATGAGGAAAGCCACGTTAAATGTGAGTTTCTTTAGGAGAGGAGACACTGTGTCATACTGTGTATGATTATATTAGTAAAGAAAAAGACAGAAGCGAGAAAATAGAAGAGCGTGAATTTCAAGTATATTAGAGATGGAATGGGCATCATGGTGGGCACTATGGAAAGGAAATGTTAGATGTGAAATGGGTATTTAGTTGAGTAAAGGAGATGACGAGGAAGGAGGTCTGCTTATGATGCTCAAAAGAACTGCATTTATCCTCTGAATGGCATAAACTGGGTCTAAAGTACAAAAAGAAGTGGAAGGATGCTCAAGGTTTTCTAGAAGGATAGATTTTGGGATGACAGCCATATTTGCTCAGATGTGGCAGTAACTCTAAAAGGTTTTCACCAATGATTACAAATCCACCACTCTCACAGAATTAAAAATATACATATATATATATTTAATTTAAAAGTTCCTAGGAATTACTTAAAAGGCAGAGATGTAGGTCTTTTAGGCATTAGCCAAAAGTTCACGGTCAGATCAGGGGACACTATGGAGTTTAATGGTAGAATGAACTATCCTTATCATGTAGATCATATATGAACTAATTCCAATACAGGTAAACTTTATCCCAAGGGTTTGATCCAATGACTCCAAACAAGACTTTAATTTTTTTTTTCTGGAATTAAAGTTAATTTAGAGATTATTTCAGTGTCTCAAATATAAGGGAATATAATATGGTCTGCCTGTCGTATTTCAAAACATAAAAATATCACAGGCTTTTGAAAGACTATAAGGAGATACATTTATAGCAAACATTTTGGGTTCTGTTTGCCACAATTATGAAATTCTGTTGAAAGTTCTAAGTAGGTAAAGAAAATAAGATCCTTATTCCAATTAACAAAATTTCAAATTTTTCATAATTGAAAATATATCTTAGACAAAGCTGAATGCAGTTTTAATACTTCCTCTTCCAGACAAAAAAAAAATCTTGTCATTGAAATACTGATTTCACAATGTAAAACAGATGCATGATAAATTATGGGGATCACAAACTGTTTGGCTAGTAAGTATAAAGTATGATAGACTTATTTATGTGAGATCTATCTCTGGCCAACAGCCAGTTTAAAAACTGTTTAAAAGTATTCAGTGAAACAATAATATTCTGTCCTGAAAAACATATAAGCGGGTATTTGTGAAAACAGAAATGTCAATATTCAGGTCAATGTTTCAAAATACAATTAAATTAATTTAATGTTTTGTCATTGGCTGTGTCTTTAAAGAGTTTATCATGATACAAATTGTGTCAGCAATAGCCTAAAGGTAGCTCAAGAAAAGATTACACAATTCAGATAGGGAAGACAAAGGTGGGGGAGTGCAGAGAGGGAGGAGAGAAATGAAACAACATGTCTGATGCTTATATACAAAAAAGTTAGATTTTCATAGCTGTATATGTAAAATCATGTAGTAAATTTTTTACTATTTAGATGGTTTTGATGAGATGTCAGACGATACACGGAGACCTAAATGCTTCTGAAAACCTAGATCTGGTCTACACACATTCTTCTCTCCACTGCTGATGCACTTTTTTATCTCAAAAATGTTATGCAAAGGAAAATAATCATAACCAAAGGAAAATGTTTTGCAACCTAGCTAGTACTGAGATGGCTCTGAAATAACACAGAAAATGCAAAGAATATTCTTCACAAGAACTATGCATTAAGAAAGGAAATACACCTCTAACAGGCCAGCAGAAAACAAATAACTGAAAATAGCAGTATGATTTTGAACCCAATGCATGCTATTACTTTAAAAGAGATACTATTTCAAACAGCAAGGCAAAGGGGAGTTACTTGGCATAACATAATATTAAACCAAATAAAAATCATAATTACTTTGCAATGAGGCTCTGGTGAGTAATTTGGAAACATGGACCTATTCCAAAGTCCCTTGAACTAATCATATAATTTCATCATCTTCAGCAAGCCATTGATCAAGCCCAACATTAATAAGAGAGGCAACACACTTTCTGAGTGAAAACTCATTGAGAAAATGGGTGAATATATGAGCTCACAGGCATATCAGTATGGACACAAACTATTGATGAACAGAAGAACTGGCTATATTCTATTGTACATTATTACTTAAATACTGTTACCACTTCTGACCTGAATTACTAGCTCTAGACATGATGCCTTGCAGATTTTTCTACATAGGAGGAGTAAATGACAAAGGAGATTAATATCTTTTATATATTTGTTTGCACTTCCAATATCTTTTAGGTGAGACAAATTCTTTTTTTTCTCGTACACTGTTGAACCTGTCTTCTCTTTTATTTTTTCTTCCATCTATTTTTTTCATTGTTTTTTCAGCTCACAGCTTTCTCTTTTAGTGCAGCATGAGGACTAGCGCACATACAAGATGCTGTAGAGCCTAGTAATTCAAATTCTTGTATACAAATAAAATCTCTTTCTGTGTATTAGAAATGAATCCATAAGCCCTTATGTTTTTGCATGAAGCCTGGCATTTTTCAGTACTGGAGCTTAACTTCTGGCTGTGTGGTACAGCTGGTCTTAAATGGAAAACCTTAGGAAGAAGAAGTCACTGAAATCCTATTCTTACAGGATGAAGGTGCGTATATTATCCTGACCTTGCTCCAGCAAGTTTGACTGGGTCCTTCTTTAGAAGTTTGGTCTTGCAGAGATTTATAGTACTCCTGGGTATTCCCTAAGGTCTGAAAAACTGTATTTCTTGAATACAGTTTTCTATTCAGAACGTAATATCTAGGAGTAAGTTTCCTAGGAGGCACTTTGATTTGTCCAGGTTACGTTATTTTTCGAAGTTAATCCACTTCACCATACAGACACAAAATAATTTATACCATGTCAGAGATGATGCAATCTCATCCTTTGTATGAGGTCAGAGATGGTCATTAGGCAGAAATGTCCAACATTAATAAGTGATGCTGTGAACACTATAATTATTTATAGTATGTTTTAAATAAACTGTTCTGTAGATGCCCAGAAAGGTTATATTAATGATGACTGATTGCAAGCATTAGACACACCGAAGAGATAGGTACTCCAGCTGATTTGATCAAGCAGAAAAAAGTCCTTGAGTTATTTGTATCTATCAAGAACATTACTTGACTCTTCTCCAAATTCTTAAAAATTGTCTTCTAAGAAATGTCAAGGATTTCATTGTGAAAACTCTATAATTTACTTTATTTGAGACAGGCAGTTTTGTTGTATTTCCTTCTTTTTTTTTTTTTTTCTTTCTTTTCCAGAATTCTATACGTGCAGTGTTTCAGATTAAAAGGCCCTCAGGTTTACTGTAGCTTGTTTCCTAATGCTGACTATGAAGTTACTGGAAGAGTTTCCCAATTTTCTCATGAGTGTAGACTGTGTTTCATGCTGCTTTTTTGTCAGGTGATGAAACTAAGTTTGAAATTAGAATGCAATACATGCTATTGAGTTTTCAGATGTTTTTAATGACTATGTAAGCGTTCAGAAATAAGTTACCTGTCATATTGCCAGTTCTGGATCATAGTTGCATGCTCTTTGAAGTCAAGTCATTAATTAACTCTGCACTAAGATTCTCTATCTCATCGCTTAAGTTGAACTACATGGCCTCCTGAGGTCCCTTCCTGATTTATCCACCAAATTCTTAATCACGTATCACAGCTTTACCCAAAGATCGCTGTAATTAAATATTAAGTATTAGAGTATCCCACTAAGTTGTAATATCATCATATCTTTTTAATAGAGGGGTAGCTGAGGCACAAAGCAGATACAATTCTGTCGTAGGTGGAACCTGGAATGGATTTTCTTTGTTGTCTACATTGGAAAGTTACTTCAGGAGGTCAGAGTGTGAATCAACAGCATGTTAACTATTCCCCTGAAGTTACTGCTGCTCAGGATCTCCCACACATGCTGTCTTCCACTGCACTTTGCTGCCCCAAAGTCACAGACATCCAGCCCCTTCACAGCCTAGTTCCTGAGCTGGAGGAGTACAGCATATCAGGTTAATATTTTAGCTGCTGGTTGAACTTTTATGCTGAAATTTTATGTTTTCAGGTTTTGACAACAGGCAGGGATCTAACGGCTACCTGACATCAGCAAGAGATTTAGCCAGCTTATTTTAATTCACTGACAGTGTCTGTCAAAGGCCTGTGAATATCCACATATGGCACTACAGTCAAGTAGCTAGTGATCCCCAAATTAATTCCCAATGTTACTTTGCAGTATTTCAGTGTAAACAAACTTCTTGCCTCTAGAATGTGCGTATGGGACTCCGTCCTCTAGACTACCCCTCCTGTTACATGCATGTGGCTGCTACCTATGTATAGGCCAATGTGGGTTGAAAACATCCAAAGGTTTTTATTCTAATATAAATAATCTCAACTGAGGATAGATTTTTGAGGGACTAACTTCTTCATTTTGGCAAAGCTCTGTTTCAGCAGAGTGAAGATATCTTCCCAAGACATTACAAGTGGTCAGAAAATGAAAAATAGTACTGACTGCTTTTCCAAAAATTAGAAACTGAACTAAAATGAAAAAAAAAGTTCAGTGTTTTAGTGAAAATATTTTTTCCATGGCACATATTTTTGCCAGCTGAACTCCTCCCATTCCACCCTCACTTTCTGGCAATCAGTAGTCTGAAGCACTTAGGAAAGCAGTAGTGTTTTTTTAACAGATAATTCCCTAGCAAATTACCCTTATAAAACTATTTCTAAACCAACAAAGAATATTTTAAATGAACTCAAACAGGCAACCCTGTCCCCACACCCCACTCTACCTGTCTTACTTCCTCCTTCCATGAGTTTGATAGCATCAGAATTTGAGATGAAAAGAAACAGCTAATCAAAGCAATGGCAGTAGATGAGAGACATGGGAGCTTTTGAGTCCTGCAAAGAATTGTCTTGTGTGAGCAATTGGCTGTCATGTTATTCCTATGACAAACTGTCCTGGTTTTGGCTGGGATAGAATTAATTTTCTTCCTAGTACCTGGCATAGTGCTGTGTTTTGGATTTAGTATGAGAATAATGCTGACAACACACTGATGTTTTTCTCATTGCGAAGCAGTGCTTACACTAAGTCAAGGACTTTTCAGCTTCCTTTGCTCTGCCAGGGAGGAGATACATAGGAAGATGTGTGAGGACATAGCTAGGACAGCTGACCTGAACTGGCCAAATGAAGAGTAGATTGCACAGGAAGGCATTCAGGTGGGTTTTGAGTGTCTCCAGAGAAGGAAACTTCACAACCTCTTTGGGCAGTCCGTTCCAGTGCTCTGTCACCCTCAAAGTAAAGAAGTTTCTCCTCATGTTTAGATGGAACCTCTTATACTTCAGTCTGTGCCCATTGCCCCTCATCCTATTGTTGGGTACTACTGAAAAGAGTCTGGTCCTATCCTCATGACATTCACCCTTGAGATATTTATAAACATTGATAAGATCCCTTGTCAGCCTTCTCTTCTCCAGGCTGAATAGACACAGCTGTCTCAGTCTCTCCTCATAAGAAAGATGCTCTAGGTCCCTAATCATCTTTGTAGTGCGCTATTGGACTCCCACCAGTAAATCCTTAGATGATGGAGAGTGGCTTAGCAATAATATCTGCCACTCTCCCAGGACTTGTCGGTGCATCCCATCAGGGCATGTGGATCTGTGGATGTCCAGTTAGTTTAAATGATCTCTAAACTGACCCTCCTCAACCAAAGGAATGTCTTCCATTCTCCAGACTTTCTATCCTATCTCTAGGGTCTAAGATTCCTGAGGGCTGGTCTTAGCGGTAAAGATGGAAGAAAGAAGGCATTCAGTAACTCTGCTTTCTCTGTGTCTTCTGTCACTAGGACACCCACCTCACTCAGCAGCGGACCTACATTTTCCCTAACCTTCCTTTTGCTGCTGATGTACTTGAAGAAGCCCTTCTTGTTGTCCTTGACATCCCTGGCCAGATTTGCTTCCAAGTGGAGCTTGGCCTTCCTCACCACATCCCTGCATATTCTAACAGCCTCCTTGTATTCCTCCCAGGTGGTCCGTCCCTTTTTCCACATTACATATGCATCCTTCTTGACCTCAGTTTTGACTGGAGTTCCTTACTCATCCATGCTGGCCTCTTACTCCTTTTACTTGATTTCTTCCTCATAGGGATGCATTGGTCTTGTTCTTGGAGGAAGTGGTGTTTCAATATTAATCATCTCTCTTTGATGCCCCTACCTTCTAGAGCCCTATCTCATGGGATTCTTCCAAGCACGATCTTGAAGAGGCCAAAGTTCACTCTGCTGAAGTCCATGGTTTTAGTCCTACTTATTGTCCCATTTCCTCCACGCAGGATACTGAGTTCCACCATCTCATGGTCGCTGCAGCTGAGGCCAACCCCAACCATGACATGACCAACCCCCGAGGCTGACACCAACATGACCCCCACCATGGTTTGTCTTTGCTAAAAAGTATATAGCATCCCATAAAAACATTCCAGTCATGTGAGCTGTCCCACCACATCTCTGTAATAGCAATGAGATCATGGCCCTGTGAACGCACATAGATCTCTAATTCTTCCTGTTTATTCCCCATGCTATGCGCATTGGTGTATAGACACTTCAGAAAAGTACTCAAGCATGCGGGTTTCTCATGTGGGGTGCAGAAGGATCCACCACAGCCACATGTACCCTTGAGGTGGTTGGCCTTCTGGTTCTCCTCATAGGAGGCAGCTAAGAAATATTTGTTGCTGTTCTGGTTGGTCTGGTATACTCCCCAGTTGCATGTGATTGCACAAGCATCACTACTTTGGGCCCTGTTCCCCAAGCTCATCAGTTTAGAGCCTGCTTCACTTTGCCCCTCTATGCTTGGTGCCTCATCCCACAGCATGTCACAGGTAAGCCCGATTACATTCCCTTCCCCATCATACCTAGTTTAAAGCCCTGTCAATGAGCCCTGCCAGCTTGTGTGCAAAGACTCTCTTCCCGCTGTGTGAAGGGTGAACTCCATTCAACACCAGCAAACTCGGTGCCATGTAGGCCATCCCATTATCAAAAAACCAAAACTGTGGTGGTGACACCAGCCATGGAACTGTGTGTTAACAGAGTGCACCTGTCTGTTTCTTCTACTGTCACAGCCATGCCATATGATGTCACGCTAAGTATATAAACTGTGAGGAGTTGGCCAGGGAGGAGGGGCAACCACTGCTCAGGAGCTGGCCAGTATCAGTTGATGGGTGGTGAGCAATTGCGTTGTGCATAATTTGTTTTATGTATTCTTTTGTTATTACTATTATTTTCCCTTTCTCTCCTACTGACTGTCTTCATCTTAACCTACAAGGTTTGCAATTTTTTCTGATTCTCTCCCCAGTCCCACTGTGGGGCAGGGAGTGAGTGAATGACTGTGTGTGGTATTTAACTGCCTGCCAGGTTAAACCGCAACACAGCCTTTATGTGGAATTCGATTACAGGGAAAAGGTGATTTGGAAATGAGGGATTTTCCCCCTATTTTCAAAAAGCTTTCTCATATTCACTTTTTCCTTTCAAATTCATTCCTACAACATGGCGACAAGCTTTCAGTTTCAAAGAGGGAAATGACAGTTTCTATTCCTCAAGACATGTATTACATTTGACTTCATTCATGGGGTTATTCTGAAAGTGCAAAAAAGTAGAAATCTTCAGGTATTTGTCAGGGTGAGGTATTCCAAATCTACCATATGGCAATGCATAGCTTTATCTCCCATGTGACCTTATTGTTCTCTATTCTTGGTGGCAGATCGCTACACAGTGTGTTGTGATTGCTGAAGTGCCTTTCTTTAGTTGTGTATTATAAATCCCAGTCCTGAATTACTCGTTGTTTTTGCTTTATTTTCTTCAGTAAATACTACTCCATACTTTTTTCCTATTCAGACCTCAGGTAGCTGAACAGAACTGTCCTCTGCTACTTTAAATTAGTGTTTAAAGAATGCTCTACCACAAGAATCATCTACAATCCTTTATGAATAAATGAGTAGGACAAGAAAAGAATCATGGCAATTTTTTTAGAAATCTCTAATTGTGCAATAAGACATTAGAGCAAATGGATATCTTACGGGAAAGTGTCACCTTTTGCTCCTTCAGAACATGTGAGGGGAGGTGTTTGTATGCCAAAGCAAATTAGACTAGATGTGGTTTCACCTTTCTACATAGACCGAGTCCACTGGAGCAAGTCAGAAGCACAGTCACTTATGCTTGAGTGTTCCTGAATTTGGCTTAATCTAACAGAAACATTTTGTCCCTGTTTGTGTGGTCATGGCAGCATAGTGGGGGTGAACTGTGCCTGGGATCAAGCTCAACTATTATAAATGCTAAGTATGTAAATAGACTATACTTTTGACTATAAATGGGAAGCTGAAAGAATGCCAATGAGGTTCAGAATTAGAACAGTGGCTTGGCAGAAAGTGGGGCTTAAGCTCTAAGCTCTGCAATAAACTTCCTGTGTAAAACAGTGCTCTCTTTGGGTTTCTTTTCCTTGACTGTGTATGTAAGAAATAATCAGATTTTGTTTATTTTAAAAGAACATTCTGAAAATAAGGTTACTGCATTATTCAGTAAACTTTGGGTACCAGATATATTAGACAGACTTCTTAGGTTTGAAATGATTAGCCTCAGGGATCAACCTAAGGGAGATAAAATTGATAGCATACTGTTTAGCACTTCAGAAAACACAGCTGTATTGTACAGATGTTCCCAGAGTATATGGCATTTTTAGGAGGACTAGGGATCATGGAAAAGAAAGATGAGATTCGAGGTTTCGTTATCTGTAGGATCAGATTCAGTTTGAATTAATCCACAATGTAAGTGTAAATTGCACAACTCTTGACTCATGAGCTAATGAACCATTTTTCAGCAACTGTTTTTGTAATGCTAAGCAAGTGAATATCTGGGGTTTCTTCATCTACTGTCTTTTTTGTTGTCACTGGACCACCGTTCTTTTTCTCCTGTAGAAGTTTACTGAAATACCTTAAGCTTTTGTTAGTGAGTACTAGTTGGCAAAATGTCATGTCACAGAGAGAGAACTATCTTCAGGTCTGAACGATTTCAGGCATGAAACAAATGTGGGATAATGGCTTTTCAAGGAGTAGTCATGGCACACACAAACCATAAAACATGACTTAATAAGGGGGCAAATTTGCTGTACCTAATAATGTACAGCTTGTGGAACTGCGGTCCATGCTGTGAGCATATGTGAACAAACATAGCACCCAGAGGTCACAGCTTCAGTATAATGTACACCAGGAATATTATTCCTGGAATAAGTGATTCAAGTTCTTAGAAATCTGTGGTTCTGGGCATATTTTTCCCCTGTGCTACATATAATGTGATATCCTACATCTGGCAATAGACAGGTCACTACTTGAATTTTGTGTCCCGAAACACAAAGATCTGGGAAAGAAGAGATGATGACTGCTTCACAATCCTCTGTAGGAAAACACATTTCCAGCAAAACATAAACAAAATGAAAACAAAGTTTGCAGACATCTCAGAAGCATTTGGTACAATAAAGGAAAAACAAACAAATCTTCAGCAGCTGATAAATGAGTCACAAGTCAGTGATCTCTTGTTGCAAAAATAAGAGTGAGACTAGGCCAACAGTGGCTTGTTTTTGATACACGAGTCTGAGACTTGACCTCACATTGGCGGGTCAGTAGCTGCACATATAAAGGCTAATGTTCTCTGGGACAGAACCCTGGCAACCTCTTCTATAGTGGTTAAAACATCAAGTGCCAACAGGCACTGGAGAAGTCATGACCAAATCATTTAAAGTGATCAGAAGAACTAACTGTGAAGAAGTTTATGCTGTTTTGGAAAAGATGAGGAAAACTGATTAGACTGTACAGAGAATAATGTATTTTCCTTCTTTAATACGTGGTACCTTCAGTAAAATAGTAAACCAAGAGAACAGATGTATAAAAAGTGGACACCATTTCCACACTAAGAAAGTGAAAATATGTAATCAAGTTAATATAAATTGCTATGTGACTTCCTATCTAACCTGTTGCCAGTGAAAGATTAATCACATTTCTTTTGCAATAGTGTATGAAGTGTCCTCCTATAAATCTCAACCAAGGGGATGTTTATTGTTTCCTTCCAAAATGCTAAGAAATGAAAACATTTTAGCTATTGAGTTTTACTCTTCCTTTCCTTTTGCTAGACAAATTGCTTTTTCAGTGAGAAATACAGTGAGACTCTGTGCTGTCCTGCTCTGTGACTTAAATAGAGCAGGCATCCCCCAAATGGATAATTTATTTATTGCTGGTACTTCACATCTCCTCTACTAAAAACATCTAATAGAGACATAACTGCTTTTATGCTAACCTCTTGTTTTATTGCTACCTTGTTTTCCCAACTCACTTTTCTTTGTTTAAGCCCACTTGCCTGCAAGGCTGGGACTGTTGTGTCTGTACTGTTCTGCATGGTGCCTAGGACTTGTAATTTGTCATTTTTGACCACAGACTTAAGAAAAGCTCTTCACATAATTCAGCTCTCGGTGTGGTTGTTGGTTTTTTTTTGTGTGTGTGTTTGTTTGTTTTTCCCCCATCACTTTCCACATTTCTTCTTCCCAGTTCAAACTGTGTCATTTTGCCTTCCCAGAAGAAGTAACTTATGTTTCCATATAATTGGATTATTTTGTGTCCATACTACAGGTATTTTCTTCATTCTGGCTTTGCAATGTTTGCCCATCTGCACAGCACCTTCATTTAAGAATATAATAGTTAACTCATCCTCTTGGTTATTATACAACAAGCACAATAGGGTTGGCTAATGACAAACTGTATACTGTACTTCATTCTACAAATCGAGAACTTTCTTGCTTTGCTTCAGTTAGTTTGCTTCAGTTAGTTTGCAATGTATTTGGTGGTTAGTATTTATATCCAAGACAATCTGAATTAGTTTTACAAGTTACACAGTGTGATCTTGCCTCGGATGTTTAATTAATTTAACCAGATTTAATTTAATTAATTTAACCAGATATTCTTTGTTACACCACCTTCTTTCTCTAGAGTCTTATACGCATATTCTAGCTGATCATAGTTCTTGAAGCATGGACCTAACAACTGTGTTGCCAGAAACCTGTAAGACATTAGTGTCACATGAGGCATTCTTCTTTTAATCTGGATATAATTGCACATGTGTTTCTACGGAGCATAGATATAAAAGAATTACTTTCCTTTCCAATATGGGTTCCCCAGTTAGACTTATTATTTGGTAATTGTTGGCATCAGTCCTTCTCTTATTCTGAAGACTAATCGAGTGCTTCCCTTTCCTATCACTTCAATAACTTCTGCCTTTGGCTACTTTTTGAGTACAGATTTTTTAATTTATTTTAAAATCCATAATTTAAAAACTAAATAGTTCTTTTAGCAACCCTGGCATCGTGTTATCTGTACCAGTTGATCTCTTTCTATTTGTAATGTATTCTAGCACTGGCTTCTTGATAAATAATCAGTTTATTAGATGCTCAATTCTTCCAATGCATATACGTGGTGAGCTGACATCGGTTAGCTGCCAAACCCCCACCCAACTGCTCTTATGCTCATCCTCCTCAACAGGACAGGAGGAAAAAATAACATAAAAAAAGCTTGCGGGTCAAGACAAAGATAGGGAGATCACATACCAAGTACCATCATGGACAAAACAGACTTGACTCAGGGAAAATTAATTTAAGGGCTGATTCTCACACTTTTCCCCTCAGCGCTCCCCGCCGGGCAGCGTTTTGCCCTTTCTCAGCTGCGCTGTCCCTGAGGCGCCTGCCTGTGTCTGAGGGGCTCGGCGCTGCCCTGTGCTGGGGCTGCTGGAGCTGCCTGCGCCCGGACCGGGGTGGCCCGGCTGATACGCCTCTCACTGAGACCACAGCTTGGTACTTGCAGCTGGTAAAATATTACAAACAGATTTTATGTGTCTATTTCCTCTTAATCAGTACAAATCAGAACTAAGTATATGCTTTAAATGTAAATGACATCTTAGGGTGGACATTTCTGACTTGGCTCACTTAAAACTAACTAATTATTAAGGAAGCCTGACTGTGGCAAATAAACTTTTAGGTAAGGTTAATTAGCATTGGTACCTATGCTAACTTCTTTAAAGTTACATCAGATAATTCATATTATACTTTGGTCTTCAGTACAGACATATTTTTGACTCAGTGAGATGGAATAGCTGTGTCATGTCTGATCACTTTCTTTTTTATTATGAAATCTTGGCAGGATACTGAAGTAAAAAACATGTGAGGTTATTGCAAAGATGTGAACTGAAGCTGAGACTTAGAGCTTGATCTCAATTTGAAGAGGAGCTAGGCATCAAGCTGTATTTGAAGGCCAGGCCACTTGAAGCAAGGTTAAGCAGCTTGAAGCAGAGTTTCCTTCTTGAAGCCACAGACTAATGAAGTACATATTTCTTGCTTGCATTATGTTATTTTTAATTTCCTTTTTCCCATGGGGAAATACTATCTGTTTTATGATGAACAGACTCACTAGGACATGGCTTCAGTGATGCCAAAGAACTGTTTAACTTCCTACTTATATCAGATTGATATCTAATTTGTTTCCCCAGGGTGTGCTGATGACTCTGACTGCCAAAAACCACGCATGCCTAGAGAGAAAAGAATATTTCCTCCTGATGACAGCTTTGTAGACATAGCAATGCCACATATTTAAAACTTGTTCTGCAGTGACACACTCCCCCCTGCAAGATTTAAAAAGCCTGACTTTACCTGAGAGAAGAAAGTAGCATATTCACTACTAGGCTTTGAAGGACAGCAAAAATGTTGAATTGTAGATTAGTGTCATTGTTACCTGTAAAAAAGCTGCTAGAGTTTGTTTGTTTATTTATTTATTTATTTGTTTAGCCTAATTTCATTGGATTGAGTCTGTAATTATTTTAGAGAGTCAGTAATGAGAGTCTTTATCCAGAAGTCTCTGTCCAGTGTTGTTGGATATCAAGTACAATAATAGGCATCGAAATACCATGGAGCAGAAGCAGTTATGATACCTGAATATGCTTTCATCTTTTGCTCATGATCTGATAAGCAGCAGGGAGTGGGGACTTCGCAAAGCAAGGTAACTATAGCTGAAGAAATAACCATTTTGCTCACATCACATAAGAGACACCATGTAAATGACTTGGATGCAAAACTTGATGGAATACTAAGTAAGTTTGCTTATGACACAAAATTGGGAGGAGCTGTTGACACTCTCAAGGGCAGAGAGGCCCTGCAGAGGGATCTGGACAAACTGGAGAACTGGGCAATCACCAACCGCATGAAGTTTAACGAGGGCAAGTGTCAGATTTTGCACCTGGGACATAGCAACCCTGGCTGCACATACAGACTGGGGAATAAGAGGCTGGAAGGCAGCTCCATGGAGAGGGATCTGAGGGTTCTTGTCAATGGCAAGTTGAACATGAGCCAACAGTGTGCCCTGGCAGTCAAGAGGGCCAACTGTATCCTGGGTGCATCAAGCACAGCATTGCCAGCCGGGTAAGGGAGGTGATTGTCCTGCTCTGCTCTGCACTGGTGCACTGTGTGCAGTTCTGGGCAACACAGGATAAAAAGGATATAAAGCTACTGGAGAGTGCTCAGAAGAGGGCTACAAAGTTGGTGAAGGGTTTGGAGGGGAAGCCGTATGAGGAGTGGCTAAAGACACTTGGTTTGTTCAGCCTGGAGGAGACTGAGGGGAGAACTCATGGCGGCTACAGATTCCTCACAAAGGGAGGAGGCTGATCTCTTATTTCTGGCAGGCGCTGATCTCTTCTTCCTAGTGACCAATGACAAGACTCGAATAAATGATAGGAAGATGAGCCAGGGGAGGTTTAGGTTGGACATTAGGAAAAGGTTCTTCACCCAGAGGGTGGTGGAGCACTGGAACAGGCTCCCAAGAGAGGCAGTCACGGCACCAAGACTGACACTATTCAAGAAGAGACTGGACAACGGCTTCAGACACATGCTGCGAATTTTGGGCTTGTCCTATGCAGGGACAGGAGTTGAACTTGATGATCCTGTGTATCCCTTCCAACTGAGGACATTCTATGATTGTACATTGTAAAATGCTATTCAGTTGGAATTTGTTTTCTCTGCCTTGTTTGTAACTCCTACCATTTCTATTAGCTTTGGCCTCAAACTAGACTTATATTATTGATGTAGCTTTATTTCATTTACATTTAGGCAAATTTAACTGAGGTAAGTGTAAATGAAAGGAGATTCTTGATTCTGAGGTCAGTGGGTTGCTTGAGAAAGAAGGCAGCACATGTTGCTCTTGCAGTTGGTTGCAGTATGCTCCTGTGAGCTACAGCATGCAGAAGGGTTAAACACAGTTCTTGGGCTTGCACATTGAAATTCCTTCATCTAATTGAAGCAAGGGAGTAGAAAAGATTACTATGTTTACTCTGGATAGAGCTAAACTCCCTGGACCAGATACAACAGATCCCTTAAGGTTCATAAAAATACTTAGGAGCATTTCTTTTTTTTCCCTTTGGAATGACTTTGCACAAACTGGCAAGCATTAAAAAAATATCCTGTGGGAAGATATCCCGGGTATTCTCATGAAATCTTACTTCTTGTCTATCCAACATATTGTGCTTATAAAGAGTACTGTGCTAACTTTAGATACAGTTGTATTTTTCAGAAGTATAATATCTAAAATCATTGCCAAAAGATGCTGCCTCCTTTCAGTTGTTCACAGATGAATTTTTGAAGGAATTGACCTTGGACAAATGAGCCTTTACTGACTGATGCCCAGTTGGTGGTAGAAGACTCTGAAACAGAGGAGTTGCTATTCCTACAGACTTCTTTTTTTTTTTCCCCCCAGGGAAAATGCAGAAGTAGCTGCTTGCTTATTTATTTGAACCTGTAATTCAAGCACTTACTTTGGGATAACTGTTGTTGAAGTCCAGGAATCAGAGGCTTTTACATAAATGAGGAGAGGAAAAGCCTTGGAGAGGAAATATCTAGTTTTGTGCTTCGAATTGCCCTTGTGGACAACAGATTTCTGGTCTCAATAAACACAGTGCAGCCTTTTGTGATGATTCTAACTTAGTCATATAAGTTCAATTATACAAATGTTCCCTGTAGATTGTAATGATAACAACTATGATGATATTTTGGTGTGGATTGCTTCATTAGAAAACTTAATTCAAACTTTTTTAGCAAACCTTCCTTTTGAAACACATGATATGATATTTTTCTATTATGAGATACTAGATTAATCTTTCAGCAAATCCAAGCTCGTACTGCAATTCACATGGTTTTTAAAGGATTCAGTGCAGATTACAGTGTGGATAAGAGTCTGTTTTTTTACTTCTCCCAACACTGCTGATATTTTTTTATATCTCAATCATTTGATTTCTCACTCTTTGATGACCTTATATATTTGAATAACAAACTCACTGAATCTTCTATGATTTTTCACTGTGCCTATCCTAAAGGCATCTCTATAATCAGTTAGAAGATTCTGGGTATTCATACACTTAATAATAGCCATCCTACTAGAACAACACTCAGGACTTGTTTTCCTGTTTCAGCTGAGTCTTTTATTTTAGTTATTTCTGCAGTTGAATGTTCTGGAAGCCTGTTTAGGCAAAGAGAAGCATGGAGGTATCAATGACAGTATTAGTTGAAATAAAGACGGGCTAGGTAAATGCTTCCCAGCTATTAGTTTATTATACTCACAAAGTCAGACTGACATTAAGTAAGTTTCAACATGATTGAGCAATACAAGTGTGTTGAAGAAATGAAGAGCTGCATTTTATATTCAATAGTTATTACAAAAAATAGCTATGAGAAGATATTTCATACATTCCACGATTGTTAAAAAATAAAGTATTTGGTAAGAAATGGGAATGTTAGTGCACAGTAAGCCCAGGTAAAATGATTAATTTCTTGATGTGGGGTAGTGAAAAAAGATATGGAAAAAGAGACTTTAAAAGGTCTTTACTAGCTCTAACACCTACATTAGGAACAACAACTTGTGAGAAAGCTATGCCAGGGCCCTCGTGTTGGCATTTCTACTTGGCAACGTGATAGTTAAGATGAAGCAGCTCCAAATTCATTGCATGTTGGCAACAATTTACTCATGATCATTGATTGATTTATAGGTTTCCAACTTTACTGTTTTCAAGCATGTTTATATAATTTCACTGGCTTGTTCTATTTGCAAGCTGTACTGCAAGAATTAATAATACTAGATCAGGTGATTTATGATAGCAATCTTCCCACATATTAAAATTTGAAGTCTAGAACTGGAAAGTTTTTGTGCTTCACAAGTACTAAAGATGGTGCTGGATTAGCAAACAGTGCTTAGATATAACAGACTTTTAGGGAGCCATGTAAAAAGTAAAACACAGGCAAGTGTTTTTCTCCTCAGTGAACACTTTTCTTTTCCCTGTTGATTTTACTGAAGGGACTAATCTGATTAAATTTGGAGATAAAGACCTGTAACAAAAAAATCTACTACTCAGGGCTACCACAAGTAATCATCAAAAATATTTATCCCAAAACAAAATACTCAAAAAATCTCACTATAATTAGGGCATTGTTCCAGTCTCTCTGTTTCAGTTTGTTTTGCTTTGAGCTCCCATATTTCAAGAAAGATGCAGCTCTTAACCTGTTGGTAGTAGTTCTGAGAAGAGTGACAAGGATGACCACAGATTTACTGAAACATTCACAGGAGTGAAAATTCATCTCAATGCATACCAAGACCATGTGCAAAGAGAGAGGAATTTCAAGACCATGGTCAATTGGACTACTTCTAGTTTAACTGAATGAAATTGCAGTAAGGAAGAATCAGGTTTGGTATCTAGGAAAACTTGAAAATGGAAATGACAGTAAAGCAGTAAACTGGACTAAGGAATTTATAATCTGACATAAAATTCCATCACACTTTTCTCCAAATGTGTGTGAGAACTTCAAGTTCAAAAATCTACTCTTAATATTCACTGCTGCTGAGGTGCAGCTGCTGGCTACTCTTCTCTGTCTTCTAAACAGGGATAAGTGACAGTCTTTATTGTCCTATGGATTCCTTTCTATTTTTAGTTTTCTATTTATTTCCCAAGAAATAAAGGGAAAGGTGCCTCCAAAGGAAGATATCTCTGCTTGTCTCTGTGTTATGTCCTCCCCATCTCACATGTCTGTTCTTCTGTGGTAACACCTGCAATTTTTAAAAACTCGTGAAAATAATTTCTGACGTGGTCAAATCTCATCTGCCACACTTGAATGTTCTTCTAATATAAGGGCAGCTAAATTTACAATGTTACAGAACTGGGAATATATGTATGTAATTGCTTTAGGGAACTTTCCCTTGCAAGCACTGCCTATTCAGAGTCTCTTGCACTTTTTGTCAGCCAAGAAGACAGTAGCACTTTTTCCTGAATGTTTTCCCCTCCCCAGCTCCTGAGACCTGTATAATTTCTTCGTCTTCAGACCCAAAAGAATTACACCTCCATCTTTCCTCCTCACTGAATTCCCTCTAATCTTTTTCCTCTATCTGTGCTTCTGCTGCAGCAGGAGCACATCTGGAAGGAACAACCTGCTCCAGTTTCTAATGGCAGAGCAAATCTGTCGATTTTAGCTTAGATATGTGCAATAGGAACTGCCTAGTTTTGGAAAAGGTTGAAATAAAGGCATTTCTCACATCTTTGCAAGAGCTTGTCCTGCCTATGTCCATTGTATTTGCAATTTTATCTTTCTTTCCACTACCTTGAGAAATCCTTCCCATCTTTGCCTTGCATCACTTTTGTCTTCAGCTATTTGTTGCAGTACTGTGACAGAGATGTTGGAGAAGGTGACAAAAAACCTGATATGTCTGTGAAGCACAGTGCTGTACAAGGCAGAGATGCCAGCTTGTATTTTAGTAGCTAAATAAACACATCAACATAGTATACTAGGGCTCATTAGCCCTGTTTTAGATGGCTAACTTGACTGGCATTAACTTGGAAATCCCTCTATCATGTCATGTTCTGTGATGCAGATACATTTTTTAAGGCACTTAACAGCTTTGCAGCTGCTTTGCTGCAGAGAAGAGGGGTTGCACAACAACAAGCAATTAGGATATTTTGCTTTACTTAAAAATACTTTCCATAAGAGATATTAGTTGGCAGATCATTTTATATGATAAAGAGGCTATTGCGAATGTCAAGCATTGTAATGGGCTGCACAGTGAAGTGGTTGAGTCACCATCCCTGGAGGTATTTAAAAGATGTGTAGACAAGGTGCTTAGGGACATGGTTTAGTGATGGACATGGTAGTGTTAGGTTTATGGTTGGATCTGGTGATCTTCAGCATCTTTTCCAAACGAAACCATTCTATGACTTAACAATTGTTAAGTAGAATCATGCTTTATAGTGTTAAATTCATGCCATTTTCTGCAGAGAAAGGAGTGGCTGAGAATTTTTTTTACCTTGAGCAATATATTTTTGCTAGTTTCTGAGGGCAGATATGTCTACATGACTTAGTGGTATCTGCAAAAGAGAATAAACTCCTGTTGAAGGCAAAATTGAATAATGTTTTCCCCAAACCTCCTCTGGCTCATCAGTTAGTTGATGGGAGTGTTAATAGAAGTCTCAGTATCCAATTGTAGTAACACGAATGGGGCTCAACGCTTGGGCCAAGTCCAAGGGCACGGGATGGGATTGTCTACATCCATTGTTCATGTCTACAACTGAATGATTTCACAAGTAATTGTAAAGCCACTCTCTCACTGAAGTGTGAGAAAACTCAATGGCAAATTTATTTAGCAAAGCTATAAATGTTGATATTATTGTGTAAAACTGCACAACAGCAGTGACAATGTTACAGCACTGTGAAAATACAGTCATAATGCCCCCATCAGGAAATGATAACTAACATAATTAGAGAAGAGACCTATTTGTGTACTACAGACTGGGGATTTTTATACCTATTTTCAGATTGTTTGGATATGAGAGAGGGAAAAAAGTTACTTTAGCTTTACTTTGTTGATAACAAGTCATTCCATTTTAAATAGACCTCTTAAATACTATTTGATGGCATAACTGTTCCTGCTGAAATCTGTGAATTATTGACTTCACAGGAACAAAGCTTAACTGAATACATAAATATATTTTATAGTTGCCTCACACAAATTATCTGTGTGATTAATACAATAACATAGCTTAAAAAAATCTTCGTAAATAATGCCTGTATACATCCTGAAGAATATTCAAATCCTACAGAACCTTGATGGTAATAAAAGCAACAATCCAGGTGAATTTCTACCCTTCAAGGTCAGACCCTGAATTCTCACAATGTGTGTCTTAATAGCTCATTTTTCATGCCCAGGGAGATTCTTCAAGCGATTCGGCCAGAACCAGTTCTGGAGCTAGAGCTAAGCAGTTATCACGTTTAAAACTCTGGCCATTTCTTTCTTCCAGCACCATGTAGTATCTACCGGCTTTTGAAGTAAATATTTTCTTTTGTAAATAACATTTAGACTGACTTGTAACATTTCAGTTGCGAGTAGCTGACTTTGTTAAAAATCTTAATTTAGTCAAAAATCCTCTGTACATGCAGCTGCATCAAGTCAACAATTTCGCTGTTGCTAGTTGTTTTCTCATATATGCTGTGTATAGAACTACAGGTGTTTTCCTCCTGCATATTTGTTCTGTTGATACAAACTTTTTTTGACTTCTTTTAATTTTCCTCAGTATAGGTAGGATATGTCAGTATTTTTCTATCTTTTTAATTGACCATAAGACTGTCTACACATCTCAAAAAGAGTCAAGATAGATGAAAGACCTTTTGTTTGCTTAAATGGTTAGTTTTCCTTGAATATTTACTGTATGAATATTTGCTTTTCACAAATGAAACTATTTCTTTTCAATTCAAATATAGCTGTTCTCATTTGACAAATGGAGCAGAATTCAAGTTGCCTATGAATCTGAGGAATTTTTTTTTTTTTATGACAACAAAGGATTCACTGGGATGAAGAGCAGGATTTTCTTAGTGTGGCTGTGTTAATTTTGGAATACTATTGTATACAATTTGTTGGAGCACAAATGGTCGGAGAGAAAGGTAGGAACCACAGTTACTGCCTTAATCATTTTATTGTGAAACAAATATGCTTTGAGAACCTCTGAAATGGATTTTACCCAGACCCTAAATAGAGTCAGAAAACCTCTGTTTACTACATTACAATGACTACAGAACGTTCTTCCCTATGGAATAAGGCCCAGAAGGCCTGCAATGACATTCCGACACTTCAGTTGTGTAGCCACTTGGACCACTAGGAGTGGTAAATTACAGTTCAATGAGCTGTACGTTTGCTTTGCTTGGTTCTCCATTTGGACTGTATTTCTGTGGAAGAAGAAGGCTAGGCAGACCTTGCTGGAGGGATAGGGAGCTCATTTTTCCATCTTGGGAGGCTGTGCTGTGGGAGAGGAGGTTCACAAGCGTCATGTGTGAGTTGGTTCCAGCAAAGATGACCAGAGTGGTCAGGAAGCCAGGGACTTGGGAGGGCTGTGGTGAACTGGGAGCAGCCAAAGTAACCAGGCCTTGCTGGAAGGGAAGACCTTCATCCTAGAGACCAAGGGAAGGCAGCACAGGGTTTGCTGGGATTCTAAAAGTTGCAATGTTGTTACATGGAGAGTGTATCTGGAGGCGGACTATGTGAGAACTATTTATGACATCGTTTTATTTCTCTCCTGTCTTGTATTGAATGTGTTCCCATTTGAGACATAAGCATAAGAGACAGCAAAACTTTCTCATTCTTGTGGTCCCTGTATCCTTTTTTTGGTCAGACCTTTACAAAGCTACTTAAGATATAGAAGGAAAATTCAAGATTCTTCACAAAAGGTAAAATGGACAATGCCTTATATTTTTGTCCATAAATCTAGCTTACTTTAAACATTTTATTGAACTTACAATTTCTCTGACTACTACATTCAGTTCCCCCTACCCTCCCATCAGCACTGGGGAGGAGAGAAGTACAATGGGGGTGGGACAAAATCCATCTCCGCTGCCCTGTTTCCCACCTCCTTTGTTTGCCATCTTCTCTAGACTATGCTTTTGCCATGAAATTTTGGACCAGATGATCCTTGTGGTCCCTTCCAACCTGGTATTCTATGATTCTATGATTCAAACTATGAGACATTAGTAGTCACAGAGATGCAGCCATAGCATCTGTCAGCTTGGTGGCTTAAATCAATTAGACATGCTTATACATGTGCTCATTTTAATAACTCTCTTGCCTTTTTTTCCAGAAGCCTCAAGGACCATTAGTAACAGTCAAAATGTAGCTCAAGACACCTATTCCACATTCATTCTGACCAGACAGCTGGAAAATTAATAACCAAGATGCCCTTTCCCTTCCTTGAAGAAATTGGTTAAGCAATCCAAATGTAAATGATAAAGAGTTTAAGAATGAGTGCTTATGTCTCATTAAGGTATTTTTATTTTCTGCATAAATTTACCTGCAGAGATGCTGCATGGCCAAACAGATGACTTGTTGCCATATAAAACAGTTGGTCTCAGTTTCCTAAAAGGTGAAATTTGTAATACATCATCTTTTTCCATTCCATAGTGTCCAACTGAAACTATTGAAATGCTCCATTGTTTCTAAACCCCACACATTTTTATGACGATCCTTTTAAACAAACTCAGAAGATGAGCTACAGTTGGTCAGACAAGTATTAAGTGGATCCTTTCTATCAGATGTAGCACACAGCTGAGTCCAAGTAAGTTATTTGAACTAGATGATAATGGGCAATCTAGGTACAGTTCTCAGTTCTCATCCGAAGGCAAGACTTCATTTTACTTTCATCAAAGAAGAGAAATAAGAAAAGCTCAAGAACAGAACTGACATGATGAACTTCGGAAGATACACAAATTAGCACAGAGATTATACCCTCTGTGTTGCTCCTATTTTTCCTTTCAGTGTTTGGCTATCATTACAGCAGCACTAAATATTCATATGATGCGTCTTTGGCGAAATAGACTGTCATAACCTATTGCATAAATGTGCACAAAGACTGTCTATAAATAGAAGATATACTTCATTGAAAAACTTCAATTTCAAGGCAGCTGTTTCAAACTTCTATGAAGTTTAAAGGATGGTATACACACAGCACAATTCACATGGGCATAAATAATTGGATGATCTCTTAAACAGGGTCACTAGGATGAAAGCGTAAGAGACTGCTGGATGCAGCCTCCATTGTCTTTGGTTATATGGAACAGGACTAGGATTGGACCTCTCTTGTACCACCCATCGCCCTTCTCAGATGATTTGACCATAAAGTATAGTTCTGCAGCTGTTATCTGTCAGATTTTGGGCCACCTTGCTTTAGTAAAAATACTTGAAAACACACGGAGCAATAAAATTTATCTCCATCTTCAATGCAATTTACTTATAAATAATAGAAACTATCATTTCACATTGTTCGGGAATTCTTTTACATAAAATGAATAATATATTAGTTCATTCTCTGACATGAAACATTTGAAATAATCGATTATTGAATCTTGGAGGCGTAGACATAATCAGGATGTAGCAATGAAGATCCTACCGTAAGGATAACACATTTCTGATTAATCACTTCAGTGATTAATTTTCATCATTCATTGACCATTTTTGGTCACAAATATATTTGATTTTGTGTGCTTGCAAATGTCATGACCTTCTTCAATTTCCATTTTATTGCCAGTGGCAGAGAGCTAAAGCTTGCTACTGAAGCAGAGGATTGTTTTTGTGAAGATTTCAATTTACTGATATCAGGCCTTACGTCTCCCCATCGCCCCACCCTCTGACATCTCTCTTCTACATCTGTCCCCCAAAAATCTCTGTATTTTCTGGAAGAACTTATTTTAATTCTGACCAGTTGGCAGGGAAAGCAGTACATAGTTTTTGGTCTAGACACTTGTCCAACTGTTGGCCCAGGAACTATGTTTTCACTGCTTAGCCGTCTAGCCTCCCCTACCTAGTCTGTGGGTAGAACCAACATTCCTATTGCCTTTTTACTATTTTGTAGATTCCAAAAAGTGTGCATTGTGTCTTAGCAGCTAACAGAATGGGTAGTCTTGTGTTGTCTTTCACTAACCTTGAGTTACAGCTATTTCTTAAGATTGTTTGTCATTAAACATAGGCCACGAATAAAATTTATTATCTCAGAGTGATTTTTTTTTTCAGTGATGAGATTTTCTTGTATAGATCATATTATTGTGTTAGAATCTTTAACATTTGGCTTCTTGTCGTGAATTAATTCCACTGAAAAATGGATACAAAATGTGATGTCACTTCCTTTTAGGAGAGACCTGTATTTTAGGTATGATTTGGTATGCTTGTTTCGTGTCATCACTGTCATCTATATCAACTTACAAAAGCTGAAGCTACTTCACGTCTGAAAATCCTTGAAGCCAGCTGGTGTTAGCTTTGGTCTTTGGAAAACCTAATGGTATGTGATTTAATAATGGCACATTCATCTTCTAGAAGGAACTAGAAGAAGAGCCTATACACAAGTTCTACTTTTTCCCTTTATGACTGTATCAGCTGCTCCTGCTCTTGAAGAAAGTGAATGCAGAACTGAGATTTGGAAGGTGATCTCTCCTATATTTGGGGAAGAAAGAGTTCACACTTTCTTTTAGGTACTTTTGCAAAAAAAACCCTCTAGAGTTGATCACCTTTTCTGCCTTTTAATCTCTGGGATGAATAAGAGAAGCAACATGAGACAGGACACAAAAAGTCCAACCTGTTTGATATATTTGTTGTTCTCGCTGCATCACTGAGCCTTTGAAGGTTGTAGTCAGCATTGTCATGGAAGCTGTTGAAATCTGCAACATCTCTAAAGCCAGGATCTTCAACTGTGCTGTGTTTAAAGCAATGTTACTGTATCAGCTTTGGCATTCACAATGCGTAGGGTAGGATTGTTCCTAAGAAGTCTTGGAATTATTTGCTGAGCAGACAGAACTCCTTGGTTGAATCCAAGACCACCATGCATTTATTAGGAATTACACATAGGTCCTGAAAAACAAAGTTCCGTTGCAATGAAATTCTGTTATTTCAGCTTTACTAAAATATCTGGGCTGGGGAAAACTTCTACCTAAAAAGAAAATCCCACTGTCTCAGAAAAAATGTCTGTACAGCCCAGAATTCTGCCTCTGACTGTGACTAGTAGTAGGTGCTTAGGAAAAGCATAACTTTCAAGGTGAGTAGAATAATACTCCCTAGTATGGCCTGTCAGCTCTTCACATTGTAGTTGAAGACATCCCAATGCCAGAAGTTACATTTCTACATTTATGCTCAATGTCTTTGATGAGCTTAAAGGTGAAATTATTTTTAATACTTTTTTTTTGAACCATCTCTAAGTGCCTGTTACTCTCAATATCTAGAAGCAGTAAATTCAGCAGTTCAGTTACTCATTTAAAAAATAGAAAATGGGCTTTTGATTCTGTGTAAATGGTATCTGATAGTTTTACTCAATAACCCTCAGATGTGAAGGAAGGAGCAAACAACTGTGTAAACATTTCTCCTGTTCATACTTTTATAGATTTATTTTATTCCGTTATCTCTTTTTAAAGTCAGAGTTTAGTCTCTAATGGGGAAGCTTTTGGACATACCACCTTTCTGGCTGTACTGTACCCTTCTAGAGACCAGAGAGGTGGCTATGTCAAGTTACATGAAAAAACAGCTATTGCTTTTTTTTTTTTCTGTTAGTATCTTTCATTTGTGCAAGACACTAGAATATTACTTACCTGCTTTGGACATAAACTCTGATTAACTGGCATCATGACATTTTTTTGATAGTCAATGAAGATTTGCAATGTTCTATATGAATAATTTGTGCATTAAAAATTTACTTCATAGCCTGTGGACAGAGAGAATAAGTTCTGTAAATATCACCCAGACAGCACTGAGCAGATAGTAATTCACACTAAAGACAGCTGTATGCCTAAATGTGGACTTAGAAGTTTAATACTTAATATTTTTTTTCTGAAAAGCTTCACCAGAGAACTTTTTAATCTGTTTGTCTTAGAACTGATGTTGTGAAGGGCTTTGTTTCAAAAAAATGCAAGAAGTTTAATTTTAGTAAATATCTGCAAACAAAATAAATAAGCACTAATTTAGCAAGACTAATTAAAGGTCTGCAAGACTAAAAATAGGTGAAAGAAACAGTACCTAGTCTTAAAAATAGGTGTCTTCAGATATTCTGAACCAAATTACTTAATAGTAATTTGTAGCGAGTGAATTTGAGAAAATCTTCGTTATTAACTACTGTTTTGTTAATGCCTGATCAGGGATTATTACTCCTGGATCCCCCCCCAAAAGTCTGACATGGTTTGTATGAGTTTTCAAATATTTTTTATACAACGTCAGCTCTGCAAGTCACTGTACATACTGTGAAGTGTATGAAAATAGGATTTTTCTTGAAATGTTCTGTACTATATTCTTGCTTTAATTCCATTACAGTTGGAGTTAGGACGTACATAGATGAAGAAAAATTAATAACTAAAGGGATGGATCCATTCTAGTGGATTCACTTGATTTGACTGAGGACTTTGAAGGCAGACATGTTTTGCTCTCTTTTTGTTTGTTTGTTTTTAAATGAAACTGTGGTTGTTTTAAAGTTCAGTTTTCTAGAGTATGGACTATGGAACTCCAGGGAGATGTTTTTTAAAAGCCTATTTTGTCCAGCAGGTGTCACTCATTCATAAAGAATCTTACAAGTATTTCTCCAACGCCAATCCTTAGATAAGTGAAGACAAAGTCTTCCAAAACAATTATCTGGCCTTGCCACTTAAACCCCTCAGTTTAAAGAAAGTGCAAATTACCATACCATGTACTACTGAACTTCGAAATGAAGGAAACTTCACAAGAAGTAGCTCCTGTTTTGACTCAAGTTCAGTCTGAACAACACCAATAGACATGATTGTAGCAAGAACAGCACGATTTTCAGCGGAACATGTAACAGTCATGGGGTGTCTTGCTGTCCCCCTCCCCCTCCGCCTCCTTTCGGGAACTGTAGTTTTAAAATGTACTGAAGTGACCTACTCAGTTCCTACTCTGATTCCTGCATTGGGGAAGTAAGATTATGTGGCTGAAGGGAGTAATAGTGGAATATAATAGTGGCAATCTTCCACAGGCTGAGCCACGAGTCTGTCCTAATGCAAAAAGTGAAAAGGAGGACTTTTTGCTCTGACCTGGAATCAATGCCAGGCGCACCTCCCTCCCCCATTCAGAAATAACCAGGAAATTGGGAAAAGTGTCTGTACTTCATATATTGGCAAGCCACAGTGCAACAGCTAGGAGAAGGGAGCACAATAGAAAAAAATAATAAATTGAAGGAAAATTGTCTTTCCCCCATCTAGATTATGTTGTCTTTGAGAGGTGTTCTTTCTTGTAGTCTTACTGAACACTCGATTGCAAAGGCCCCACAAAACCATTGTGATAACAATCTATTCTCTTTTTAGCTATTTATACAGTAGGGCAATGCAAATCTATAGCTCATTGTTTTGGAGAAGGCCAAATAACTGGAATAAGAGCAAATATCTGGAATTCCTTATACAGCATTGAAAAATAAGTGTCTTTATACAAAACAATGCTACTCTGAATGGCAGATCATGGCTGGGTACTACATGTTCCAAATCTTGGTCTCCTATCAGCCTTCTATTGAAGAAGAAGCTGACAATATTTTAGTTGTACTGACTACATCTATTGAGCATTGTAATCTCATTCAAGCTTCTGGAAGCTGTAGCTATTAGAGGCTGGTTGAACCCTAATTTAATTGGTAGGTTATAAAGCTATGCAGCCATGTCTTGTGGGAAAAATAGTGTATGCCACATTCTCATGCTACTGTGGCATGTTGAAACATCTCTGTTCCTTCCTTTAAACCTCTGTCTTATCCAACCCATCCAGAAGAAAGGCTGTAATACGTAGAAAATAATAAACTCCTTTATAATACTTGCATGCTAGGCTAGACTGAGCAGCACAAACATAGATATGCAAGGTTTTCTGTTAGTGAATCCTAACGAAATCCCTTAAGTTTCACACATAGTGTATGCACCTCATTTTTCTGGCACTCCCCACCCCTCCCGCCTGCAATGGTGTCATCTGCAACTTCCATAGTTTCTCCAGTCTGAGTATCTGTGCTGCAACTTTCTGTTTTTCTGAAGAAAAGCCCAGAAATGAGTTGCAATTAAGGCATGCCTGGTGAGGCTCTGTGGGAAGCAGTGATGTCCTACTTGCAGACTTCTTGTCTTGCTCTTCCATCTCAAGTAACTTAACCCAGAGAGAGTACTTGCCTTTGCTTTTGTGAGACTCAGTGCATGCTGTTTCACAGAAGAAAAAGACTGAAAGGTCTCCATGAATTTTGTTTCCCTATCTAGCATTTACATTCTGGAGAAATGTTCTGGCTAGTGTTAAAATGTAGATTCTGACTGAACACTTCGGCTGATCAATCTGTTAATCATAATGTTTTGATTCACTTCCAATTCCCTAAAATTGAAAAGTTCAGGGGGTTTTTGTGTGTTTGTTTTTGGTTTTTTTGTTTGTTTTCATTTTTTTGGTTTTTTTTTTGTTTTTGTTTTTTTTTTTTACTCACATCCTTAAATACTGGAAGAAGTTAATGCTACATTCTCTATAATACACACATGGATTGCTCCTTGAAAATTTAGGTATGCAAGAGAAAAATTATTTGCAAAGTCTTCTAAAGAGAGTGCAAAGACTAAGTTTCTATGACCTTCTTTAAACTTGGGCTCCAGGTGCAAAGTAGAAACAAGAACTCAAAGGAAAAAATAGTCTAAACTTCCTTGGATTATTCTAACCCATAGTTTTTCAGACATACACACATTTTATCAAAACTCTGTAGATGGTTCTGTGTCAAGAGCCAGCCCTACCATTTTCATCTGAGTGAGAACTTAGACCCTTTCTGCCTACTATCAGCCAGGAGAATCTTACGTTATCAGGTAGAAAAAGCTGGACCTTTTATAAGTGGCCCTGGTGTGTTAGTGTTTCAAATTGACTTCAAAACGCAACCACTTGTCACAAAACTAATCTCGGAGAGATGTGTGTGCATGGCTGCCACCCTTGGTTGACTTGCTGGCAACTGGGATTTCTGGAGCAAAACAGCAATGTAGCTTGTTGTTCAGGTGGTCTGGTCACACATTCGTATCTCTTATTTTAGAGGACAAAACGTAGGTGTGGTATCACTATCCTCTTACTGAATTTGTAGTTGACACCTCATATTGTTCTCAAATAACAGAAGAGGAAAAAAAAGAAAGGAAAATAGTTCCTTTGCATTCATCTTTCGTCTTTCCAAAGAAGGTGTGTTAGAACATTTTTCTTAGAGTTTCTTAGAGTTTTCCCAACATTACGCTATTTTTATCTTCTTGTATTTATGTCTTACAGTTGCCCAGTTAGCTGACCCAGGAGCACGTGTCTGGTCTACTCCTTGGACAGATCACACTGCCATCTCTGCCAGACAGGAAGTGGTGAATACATATAAGGATTAGGGTAGGACCACTAGTAAACATTAGTAGCATATTTGTTAATCAATGGGAAATTGCCAGTATGATATATAGCTGGAATGAAATATGGTCTCTCTGGGTTTTGAGCTCTAAGAGGTTAAGAAAGCAGAGCAAGTAATATGAAAAGGACATTGATTTGCTGCCATGAGTTTGAACAGAGAACTACCTAATCATAGCAAAAAAAGAGTCCATGGACAGCAAATCCCAGGAATGTAGCCTGAAGCCTCAGACTCTGGACAGGGGCCAACCATAAAGCTCCCCTCCTTAACTTGAGTCCATTCACTAGGACACAGAGTCCATTTACAGATGCTAAATTTTACTTAGTGGCTATGTTGCAAAAGCCAAAAATAAATCGATTTGTTATTTAAACTCCACAAATGTAATTCACATTTGTTTAAAGCTATGGTTCCCAGGCCAGCCAGTGACTCCAAGGTAAAATGTTTTTGGAAATAGACTAATTATCTTTGCAGGCTTTTGTGTAATACATCTGTTGACACATGAAAATTATGAGTACTATAGTATATTTTGGTGTGTAATGGCTATACTAATCTTCTGTAAGCAACCAAGTGGTAAATTTTTATGAAAAAAGAAACAGTTGTTCTTCTAAGCATCCCCTTTAATTTGAGTACAGGATATCCATTATTTCAGCTTGCTGCATAATATAGGTATTTATTTTTTCTTTGCCTGACTGACTGTGATTGAAAAATATTTGGTGAAATCAGTAATACCTGGTTATAGAAAGAATAAGCCATCTAGAAAAAAAATCCAAAGACAAATGCCATGTATCTATTAGAATAGATCATAATTATTTAAATAATAGACCTATTTTAAAAAATTACTTAAATTTCTACTGTAAAAAATAGTTCTTTTCAGACATCTTATCACTCAAATAATTACCTGTTTTAATGGGAAGTTTGGATATTCCAGGAAATAGAAGGGGCTTTGTGATTTAAGCATCAAGTATGATGTAGCATATCTGGTACAGAATGAAAGAGAAAGGATTTGTTAATACGTACCTTACTTTTTTCATAAAGTTAACTTTGGTGGAATTGCATATGAAGAAATAGAAAAGCATTGCTATTTTGCTGCAGGTAGCTTTTTTTGCTTGGCATTCCTTTTTACTTTCTTTGAATAACTAACACCCATATTAGTGTTTAAAGCTGCAACAAGAATGCACTTTATCTCCCAGTTACTACTACTGTAAATATTTTGATTCATACCCTGAAACAGTCTTGGAATGTATGAACTTATTCTTTCTCTCCTTCTCCTTCCCACCCCCCGTCCACCCCAGCCTGGTAAATCTGTATTAGAAAATGTGCTCCAAAAGTACGCCTAATGCACTCTAACCACTAATGGGTGCTCAGTCTAGGTGGTCAGACTAAAGCTACTCTAAAGGAAACCCCTCAAATGAATGTGTTATGGACATGGAGTCCTCAGGACTAACTACTGTGCTGTACAAACCTGCCCTTATTGTGCTATATTACTTGCTAATGCAGACAAAGACTCCGATTCCATGAAAAAAAATGAAAAAAACCCCCAATAGAATTACAAAATATTGGGCTAAAAGAACTTCACAACTTTTGCACATTTTAGTAGGGATGGTCCTGGATTTTAAGCTGATGTACTGAGGGGTGAAAGCACCTTCCTGTTGTTTCAGCTAAAAATTTCTGGGTTTCAGATTGTGGCCTGTTGTATCCATAAGTGCATGCAAAGGAGCCTCATATTCAGACTGGGTAGACCATTCTTGTTGTGGCATTCATTTAGTTATATATTTATATTTCAGAGGTGTGACTACAATGGTGACTAAAGATGGAAGTCTTGGTGTACAGATTATCCCAGTGTGGTTCCCTGTTATTAGTAGCAGAAGAAAATGGTTTGGAAACAGCAGTCAAGCTAAACATGCTTATGACTACTTGTCACAGTTTACCCTCAGCTAAAAGCCAAACTCTCACCCAGCTGCTTGCTCATCCATCCCCCTGGGATGGGAGAAGAAAATAGGAAGAGCAGGAGTGAGAAACCTTGTGGGTTGAGATAAAGATAGGGAGATTGCTTACCAGTCAGTATCATGGGCAAAACAAGACTCGTCCCAGGGAAAATAAACTTAATTGATTGCCAATTAAAGTAAAAACGTAATTACTAATTTGAGTAGTGGGAGGCAAAGACAAACATTAAAATAACACCTTTCCTTGCCCCTTTTCCAGACACAATTTCACTGCTTCACTGTAGTCTGCCACTATGCCCCACCTCAAGTGGTACAGGGGGATGGGGAATGGGGGCCTGCAGCTCCTCTCTGCTGCTCTCTGCTTCTCACATTTTTTCCCGGCTCCAGCATGGGTCTTCTCCACAGGCTGCAATTCCTATCAAGAAAATCTGCTGTGGTATGGGCTCTACACAGCCTGTGACTCCTTCAGGAATACCATCTGCTTCAGCATGGGGTAATCCAGTGACTATCTGCACTGGTGCAGGTCTTCCACAGGCTACAGGGAATCTCTGCTCTGGCGCTGAAGCACCTCCTCATCCCTCTCCTCTTTCTCTTACTTTGGTGTTCCCTCTGTTGTTGCTCATTCTTTGTTTCTTCTTCCTCAATCTTTGTGGTGTTTTCTGTATTTTCTTACATATGTTATTTGAGATGTGCCAAAAACACATGGCTAGTGGACTCAGCTTTGACCTGTGATGGGTCTGGCTAGAACTGGCTGTGACTGGCCCAGGGCAGCCCCTAGCCTCTTCTCACAGAAGCCATCCCTGCAGCCCTCTTGCCACCTACACCAAATACACGTCTGTATATTTGAAAGCCTGTAGGCTGACTGGCGGGGTAAAATTGATAAATCTTGACTGACTTGTTTATTCTGATACACAGAGCTGGAGCATGGTAGCTATCAGCCAGCAAGCAGGAAGGAAGCAAAAAGAGATATGTATTACTGTAAATAGGTTTATCTGACAATTATAGAAGATGTCCACAGAATAAAAGAAAATTTATACAGTATCTTTACCAGCCTCTGTTTCTACTTTGCCTGTCTTTGGACAACTTACTCATGTTAGGGTCAGGTGAGCAGTGAAGACAGGTTAATGGTATGTGACTGGTACAAACTTAGACTGCATGAGATTTCTTAGAAAGAGAACAGGAATTTTTGATCAGAAAACAGGAATGCTGCTTTAGCCTGAACCACTATTAGAATCTAAATTGCAGACTGCAATACCCACTATAGGCAAACACACATTAAATTAGGATCCATGTATAGCACAAAATGCATAAAAATGTAATGCACAAAAATGATGCCTTAGGCTGTACATGGAAAGCCTCATTCTATGTCGGAATTTCACAGAATGTCATTACTGCCAAGGGACCTTTCACTCAGACCATGTGTACTGTATTTTTGGGAAGCGAATAATTTATTGTGAGAATATCTAAATTTGCAATATTTGGTAGGAAATAGGACTTCGCATTCCTGCAGAATAACTAAGAGAAAGGGAGGAAAGACTTTATGCATCATTTTTTAAATTAAAATTATTCTCTCTGGTAGTTAGTCATTAATATTTATCTACTGATTCCACACGGACCTTACTGCTTTGAATATTCGAGAGGAATAGAATCAAAGAAATATGATCTATTGTCAGGTGCATGTTAAGAGTGCTTCTTTCTCATGGTAAGTGAACATGAAAGTTGATTTATAGCCTTAAAGACTGAAGATATGTTTCTACTACCATACAGCAAAAGAAATAGTGTAAATTTTATATTTCCAGCATACCTCAGTCGAGTCAGTTTTGTCATTATTGATAGCTCATGATGCTCTAGGCCCAGATCTACAAAAGCTTTGTAACTCCCAATGAGAGTGAGGTATTACAATTAAGCATCAAAATGTGCTAGGCATGAGAGACTTAAAATCTGCATGTTTGTGTTATTGTTTCAACTCTTTAAGCACAGCTACACTTATGCAAGGTAATGTAATCCTGGAACATCCAAACTAGAGACATCATAAATTGTTTCATGACTGTATATAATATGCTTATTACAGTATGTGCCTGAGACAAACATACATTATCTTAGTGGCACCACATTGCTAGCCCAGCTGTAATGGGTTAACCCCAGTAGGAAGTTAAGCCTCCTACAGTCACTCATTCAGTGGGATGGAGGAGGGAATCAGAAGTGTGAAAGTGAGAAAACTCATGTCTTGAGATAAAGACATTTTAATAGGTAAAGCAAAAGCTGCAGAAGGAAGTAAGGAATTAATTCAGTATTTCCCATTGACATGCAGATATTTAGCCATTGCCAGGAAAGCAGGGCTTCATTACACATATGTGCTGGGTTGGCTGGGATAGGGTTATTTTTCACAGGAATCTGCTAATGTCTTGGGATCGGCAGGGACAGAGTTAAGTTTCACAGGAAGCTGGGAGGAGACACAGCCAGGACAGCTGACCCAAACTAGCCAAAGGGATATTTGATACCATATAAAGTCATGCTGAGTGTAAAACTGGGGGGATGGGGCTGACTGCTTGGTGATTGTGATCCAGGCCAGGCTTTGGTTTGTGAGGTCCAGCTGGGCCATATGATTGTGTTTTGAGTGCGAGATGTTGTCTGTATCTCTCTTGCTCTGGAATGGGGAGTTTGGCATGAGCTGCATTCCAGTGTTCACAATCACTGCTTGGGGTATTGCTGCTCGGGAGTGGTCTGGACATCATGCTCCTGGGTTGGTGAGTGATTGCATTGTGTATCCCTAGTTTTGTATATTCTTTCATTGTTATTATTGTTCTTATTTATTTTCTCCCTTTTGCTGTTTTGTTAACCATCTTTATCACAACCCACAAGTTTTCCCTTTTTTTTACTGACTCTCTTCCCCATCCCACTGGGGATGGGGGAGGGGTGAGTAAGCAGCAGGTAGTTGTAGTTGTCAACTGGGTTTAAACCGCAACAGTGTAACAATTACTTGGGAAGATAACTCCAAATATACGCCCCTTCCTTCTTCTTTCTCCCAGCTTTTATTGCTGAGCATGACACCATATGGTATGGGATATCCCTTTGGTCAGTTGAGGTAAGCTGTCCCAACTGTGTCCCCTCCCAACCTTTTGTGCACCCCCAGTCTATTCCCCGGCAGGTCACTGTGAGAAACACGTAAGTCTTTGAAGTTGTGTCAGCACTGCTCAGTAATAACTAAACTAAGGCTGTGCTATCAAAACTGTTTGGGTGACTAGTCCAGAATATAGCACCATATGAGCTACTATGAGCAAAATTAAGTCCATCACAACCAAAACTAGTACACCAGATTTAGTGCTTGAGTTCCCCTCACTGGCCTGTGCAAATGTCCTAAGCTGGAGCTGCTGGGACATTTTATACTACGTTGTCATATGTGATTTTCAAACACCAGAGAATATCTACTAAGTTGTTGCCATTGTATATAGCTAGGTGTATAGAAAACAGACTAGAAAGAACTTGTTAAAAGAACAAAAGTCTGCATCATCAATTAGTGCTGTAAAAGTATTTCTAAATGATACTCTTGTATTTTCTAAACTAAATATTGCTTTTTAACAGAATATATATTTATTTATTGTGTTCCTAACAGAGTAAGACTTTTCATTAGTCCGTAGGATTTTTTCTTTTGATGACTAAAACTTAGAGGAGAAAAAAATAGAAAAAATAATCAGGTTTTTGTGCTTAAAAAAAACAGTTGAGAGAACTTGGCTTGCTTCTTAGAATAATATACTTTAATTGGCAAAAATGGTAGAGGAAAAATGTTGCTTTCACGTTGTGGGCCCTGAAATATGTAGAGAGAACTTTCATTATGCTTTACAAAACATGGTTTTGATTTAGGAATGTCCCAAATTATGCATAAATAGTTCATTTAAAATGCTTTTCATTAAGTGCGCTGACTGGTAATGGGGAAGGTATTCTGACTTCCTCTTGAAGGATGAGCTCTTGTAACTGCACATCTCCACTCATAATGGCGCATCCAACTTTTGCCACTCACTTCATGATACATGTTACTCCTGGCAGAAGATGAATACCAGTGCAGTAATATTCATACTTATTTGACTCCCATGATTTTGAGAGTGATGATACATTTCTCTATGAAGTAAATTTTATACTTCAAACCCAGTGCCACAATATATTGTCACATATCTGATGCAGAAGCTAAAAAATCCTTACGAAGACATTGTTGCCAAATTCACCACTGCAAGATCTCTTGGTCTCCCTTCATACCAGGTGGATGTTCTCAATTTGTGTTTTGCTATTTCTGCTTTGCTGCCACATAGCTTGCAGTACATGCTGGTTTTCTCCTATTTGTCCACCTACTAAATCAAAGGTGTGGCTGAGATGTGAAAGACATAGCCACTGGACATAATTTACCTAATTAAGTAACAGATAGGTTCAGCAAAAAGCCTGTAATCATGGTTCTCATTTGGTTTTTCATCTGCATATTTGACCAAACTGGAAACTGTGTGGCAGATTGACATTGTCTAGCTGTAGGACAGAAGTTCTGTTTTTCAACCTGTGTTGGATGGATCTCTGTAGAACTTCCAAATAATTCTGAAGACTGCATGACAGACAACACAGAACCAAAGTTGCTTGTTAGTCAGCTTATGCTTATTATAAAAGTGTCTGCGTTTCTATTAGGAAGTTATGAAGTGTTCATAAATTGTGAATGGGCTAAAAATCATAATGCTTTATGTGTTGAGACACATTTAAACCAATGGGTATAAAACATATGGAAGCTTATATATTAAAAAAAAAAAAAAAGAAATAGGAATAATTGGCTGCAGTAACACTGGCAGATCCTGGTAACATTGAGCAATAACTGCAAGGGTATTTACAACAAAGTTAATTCATTGCATTCCATGCAACTAATAGTTTCCAGAAATCTTGTACATGTAGTACCTGTGTGAACTGGAGTTCAGGAAATCCCCCAAGTCAGCCCAGAAATGAGGTCAAACTAAGTCATTTTGTTATGTAATCACTAACATGCGTGGTAGTTGAGTAAAATTGTTAGCTATCCTGGACAATACACTCCAGTCTGAAGTTGTAATAAGATATAAGGCCAGTAGATGGAACTAAAGATATAGTATCCATCATTTTATATATATATGTATATATATAAAAATATATATACTATTTCCACAAAAGTTTCTCAGTACACAGACTATATTATTTTTATTTTGTTGTAATGAAAGATTATTTCCTATTTGTTTGCATTGCTCTGCTTCTACACAGCATCTGATAGATTTTCTTTCTGATTTGCACTTATACTTTTGTTAGATTTTAGAAAGTATTTCTTTATTCCATGAACACAACAAATGATAATCTGAGGGTTTAGACAATAAGATGTCTCAGAATAAGAGCTTGGAAGTGTTGGGAAAATCACTAAACAAAATAAAATCTGACCTGTTAGTAAATGTAAGGAAGTATAGCAGTATTGATGCAAAGGAAGCTAAATGCATTGCACATATAATTAGATGCTATATGAATTACGGGAATCTCATCCTGAATAGAGGAGAAAATGGATAGAACTTTGAATCAAGTTTTTTTTCTTCTCCTCTTTTCCCCCTCTCTCTCTTTTCCCCCCCTCTCTCTTTTTCCCCCTCGCTCTCTTTTCCCCCCCTCTCTCTTTTTCCCCCTCGCTCTCTTTTCCCCCCCTCTCTCTTTTTCCCCCTCGCTCTCTTTTCCCCCCCTCTCTCTTTTTCCCCCTCGCTCTCTTTTCCCCCCCTCTCTCTTTTTCCCCCTCGCTCTCTTTTCCCCCCCTCTCTCTTTTTCCCCCTCGCTCTCTTTTCCCCCCCTCTCTCTTTTTCCCCCTCGCTCTCTTTTCCCCCCCTCTCTCTTTTTCCCCCTCGCTCTCTTTTCCCCCCCTCTCTCTTTTTCCCCCTCGCTCTCTTTTCCCCCCCTCTCTCTTTTTCCCCCTCGCTCTCTTTTCCCCCCCTCTCTCTTTTTCCCCCTCGCTCTCTTTTCCCCCCCTCTCTCTTTTTCCCCCTCGCTCTCTTTTCCCCCCCTCTCTCTTTTTCCCCCTCGCTCTCTTTTCCCCCCCTCTCTCTTTTTCCCCCTCGCTCTCTTTTCCCCCCCTCTCTCTTTTTCCCCCTCGCTCTCTTTTCCCCCCCTCTCTCTTTTTCCCCCTCTCTCTCTTTTTCCCCTCTCTCTGGTTTACTAAAGCTAAGCCCTGGGCTTAATATTTGTGAATATTTTCCAAGTTTCTGGCTGAGGCAGTACGGAAGGGAAAGTAACTTTATTATACCTCAGCTTACAGTTTTTAGTACTTGTGTTTTACTTTGCAAAACGAGAAAGTTCACATTATCTTTTGAATATCCTAACAGTCCTAGAAATGTTGGGATCTGTTCTTTGCATCCAAAATGTAAATGATCAAATAACTTCAGCTAAAATGCCTCATCATCATCACATTATTATGCAGAGATTTCTTTTTTACAGTGTTAAAATTCTGAGGAGTCTTGGTTTACATGTCTGCTTCACTGTTTTAGATATTCTCTATGATAGAAAGATAACTGTAATGCTCAGAGTTACTGTGAAGGGTTTTTATCCAGGATTCTGTCAAGCATTCTGGCAGGGCCATCTTTATGCAGGGCACAGTTTTCTTTCTGTGTGGATGTTGTCTGCTTGCTTAGCAAGTTGGTATCTGGAAGTGCATATTTTTTTAGCCTGTCACCTATGTGAAATATAGCCCTGGGTGTATAATCATGCGTTGTATTATCTGTTGTATTCCTAGTACACTGAGTCATTGCACAACTATTCTGTGCTGAACTTTAGGAATTCTCGGAAATGTAAAGATGAACTCCTGAATACTGATGCTGTACCTTCCTCATGTTAGAAATATTCTGAATATCACAGTCAAGACCTTACTTCCTAGACAAGCTTAAGGAAATTTTAATGCCTAATAAGAGCTCCTGTCTATTCCATTCTGGACACAAAAGCATTCTTTTATCCATCAAAGCCAAAACATGTTGTCCTTACTTAGGCATCAAAACGTTGTAATAGCCTGATAAATGAAAGCATTTTCTTTCATGATCTACAAGGGGTGATGTGAGCAAGCCTGGTATTTTCTCCCATTTCCATTCACATAAATGTATTTTAAAAAAAAAAAGAAAATGCAGCAATACATTGTTTTCCACACTGCTGGGTTTTAGAGTACATCAGTGCTAACAGTATTAAATATCTGTCTTAATAATACCACCACTTCTCTATCTTCAAGGAAATTTAATTTATTGAAGACTTATCTTTATTCCTTTTCTATTTTTGTCTGGGTGTGTTGGTGTGGTGGTTTTTTTGGTGTTTTGTTTTTGTTTTTGTTTTTTGTTGGTTTTTTGTTGGTTTTTTTTGTTGGTTTTTTTTGTTGGTTTTTTTTGTTGGTTTTTTGTGTGGTTTTTTGTGTTTTTTTGTGGTTGTTTGTTTGTTTGTTTGTTTTTCTCCTCTATGTGTGTGATTTCTCTGGACACTATGAATTTCCCTGTCCAGTATTCACTGTGAAATCAGATGTGGCCATCTTCAGCATTTCAATGTACAGACTCATCAGATAGATCTAAATAGTCTGACTGTGTAGTTTTTGAGCAAACATATTTACAAGCTAATCAGGCTAGAGTTTGAACAGTTCAAATGGAAGAAACTTATCCCTTGTCTGCTTGCATTTTTCTGGTTTTGTCACTTAACAGTTTTGATTGAAAAGACAGCTACATGTTTTTTCATGTCCTTGGATTACAAATTAACTAAATAAATTTTTATAGGAATTAGATCTATACATAATTTTGTAGAAAATTTTCACACAAATATTTTCAAAGATCTGTGGTGTGCTTAGTACATTCAGGATGCAAGTGTGTTTTTGTTTTGTTTTTTTTTTTCTTCCCAGCTTTAGAAGCTTCCTGGTGTATAGGAGCCACTCTTGATGCTAGACCAGCCTGATTTCTGTGATTTTTTTTTTTTTTTAATTGGTAAACAATATTAAACATTAAATATGCTAATGAGTATTTCTAAACAATATTAAAGACTACTAATCAAACCCCTCTTAACAGTTTGGACCTTCTAGTACACCTCCCTCCATATGCATCCATGTAGGACTAACCACAATACAGGCTTTAATCTGGACAAATCAGTGCTCAAACACTCTACTTCAGAATATTTTGTTTATTTTTTCACTCCAGCCAGGCCTGTAGACATTTTCCCATCTAAAATTCTTCTCCATATATCTCATGCCAATATTTGCATTAAGGTAGATTATATTTTTCAGGGGCTGTCCCACAGCAGCTAAATTCTGAGAGGTGACTCCATAAAGAATACTACTGTAGAATTCTGTAATTTTTCTTTAAAAATAAATGCTCTTTTTTTTCCTAATGACCTTTCCTGCCTTGGAATCTAGGCAGCAGTCTTTCTGGCTTGTGCTTCCTCACATAGAGGAAGATTCTACAACAGAAGCGTAGTGTGGAATTCTGTCAGCCATTGGTGAGGCAGAATAACAACATGTGTACATCCCAAGGAGGAAAAGAAAAACCTTTTTCTTGCCTATATGAGAACATTTCACTTATGCTGTGCCTGAAATGCTAAGACCCAAAAGGTATTTGTACATATTGATGTAGGCCAATGAGTCTGAGACTGTTGTAAAGCATTTTGAGTTTGGCAGGCTAGCCTGTCCCCTGGATTATTACCAAACAGGCATGCACTATATTCAGGAGTAATTTTCCAAATATAGGGACCATATTTGCAGGCCCGTTCCCACTATGAAAATTTGACAGAGAGCTGTGTGGAAACCAATAGTGCTTTATGAACAAAGCTCAGCTTTTGCTAAGCATAACAAGCAAAATGGGCGGAAAGTGACCTCCTTGTGCAGTGTATATAAAACGTTATTCTGCTTTTAATCTCACAAACTGAAATAATCTAGGTAACTTGTTTGGAGGTTACGGTGAATAGCTGAGGCAGAACAGGGAATTTACCAGTTTTCAGTGTTATCCTAAGTACTTATTACCTGATTCACACATTAATTTTCCATCTGTTTTCAAAGGAGTCAAATACATGTCCTCTATCTCTAGGCAGAATTGACAAGTGTGCATGTATTTATTTTTTGCTACAGAAATTAAAAAATACGCTTTCACATATAGGGTGATCAGCTCCATTTACTTGCCAAGAAAGTGCTATTGTTTAGTAACCACTTCTCAAAGCAGAACTGCTTTGCAAGTTGTGGGTTTTCTGTGGCTCCAGTTAGCTTTGACTTTTAGCCAAAGCTTTACTGTGCTGTGTTTCTCTCATACTGTGAATGCAAACACTGCGCATACAATGTTCAAAGATTTAATTGAACATATTTTCAGCTTCATTGCTGCATTGGACCTTCCCATTAAGAGTGTTATGTCACGTGACTGCTTATATTGCTGTATGAAGTATGAGTAGTTAAGGCAAATGCCTTGACAGCATGGAGCTATTTGTATATTGGGACAGTGGTCAGTGAATAGAGGTCACATAGTTTATAAATTTTCCAGGTATTTGGTTTTCTGTTTAATTAATTTTATAACTGAAACACAGATTTCTGTTTACAGCGTTGCAATTCATGAAAAAAGTAGTTTTAATAAAATATATTATTCCAAGTGGACAAAACTAACTATTTGGACAGCATATTTAAACAAGCAAAGAGCCAATTGAAAAGATTTTTCTTGTTTACTTTGCCATACATGAGTAATATGTTGACTCTGGCTTAACCCAGGCATTAATGAAGAAATAATTCAAACCATATTTATTGTTATTATTTTTTTAAAAATAATTAAAACATGTTTGAGGCCTTGACTTCCAGAGAAGCCTAAAAGAATATGCTCCTAAATTCCATTAAGTGATTGTCCCTTTTAAGTAATTTTAGACTATGGTGAACATCCAAACCTTGATTGCTAGATTATTTAAAGTTAAGAGCCAGAATCTCACATTCTTTTCTTGAGTTGTTCCAAGACTAGCCATGTAAGGCTAGGCTTGCTTAAGTATTACATAGATTGAATACAGGCACTAGGATTTGACCTTACACTTCCGATAAGAAGATACAGAATATAATTATTTTGAAGCCTGTTTCAGAAACAAGGCTATCAAGGCGTAGATTTATGGAATTACGTACACAAGGTCAAATGGATGTTGCAAACATGATTAACAGCAGTCTTTCACTATGTGTGTTTTAATAACAATATTTTTTCCAAACTTCTTATCAGACATATTTGTTTAAAAACTGAACAAGGAAAGGTGTTTGACTGTGTAAGGTATGGCATGCCTTGGTAGTTACAAGAACAGAAGTTGAGGGAGCTATGGAATGACTGGAGAAAGACAGAGACTTTTCACAGAAAAATACCATAGTATGTGGGAACACAGATCTTTGGTCCTGCAACTGTGTTATCAGTCTTTCTGTAGATTGGCCAAGAATCGGCCACAGCTGAACTGGATTGTCCCAAATTTAAATGTGCTACCATGCAACATTTGACAAGGATGTAAGGATTATAAGTGGCTACAGTACACCAAACTCCTACAATACTATGTACATGTCTACTAGTGGACTTCATAGTTATGCAAACAGTAATTGTAGATTTGAATACAGAAAAAAAATGAATTTACTCTCGCTTTGGTGCTTTAATGAATCATATTCTATCACAGTAGTAGCCATATCCATCACAGAAGTAACTGATTCTAATTCCTGTTTTAAAAAAAGTATCACACTGCATATGTAGATAGGGCTTCTTTTATTTCTTCTGTTACAGCATTCTAATTTTAACATGCTGACTCTCCTGCAGTTACTAGGCCTAACTGAAATCTTCCTACTGTTTCAGAGAAAGTGAAAGACAAGGAGATGAAATTTTTAACCAAGTTTAACTTCCTTTATTTTTATAGAACCACTACAACTTTTAATCATAAGAAAACTCTATTGATCTACACTTTAAAGGTGCTAAATTAGGAAAACTGAAAATCAGAAAATACATTCACATTACATTCTTCTGTGGAGCCTATGGGTAATTATAGCTTGTATGTTTTAAAAAAGCAATGAATCAAAAGCTGGCTTAAACACCATTCAAACCCTCTCCTCCATTCCTTTTTATCTTTTAGCCCCAATAAAAAGGCAAACTAGGATACAGAACATTTAAAGCCTACTCTACCATTTTCTTGATTCAGTTGCTGGTTTTGAGAAGTTTCCTGTCTGGCTATAAGGTATTTTTAGTTGGTTTGTTCTTTCCCTCCAATGACTGAGTGGCCTGAACACAAAACTGTTGAGCACTTGTGACTGTTCATTCAAGTCCTGCTTAGATTTTGGCTAAGCCAGCTCATACTAAGGCCTGATGTATGCTGGGAGCAGCACCACTAGGTCAGAACCAAAGCACCATATAGACAGGACAGATGGCCAGAAAGAGTTACAGGGTCATTATGAAGGGTCCTGATGTATTTTCTGCTTGCTAACAGATAAACAATGCATGTCCCACCATAAAAGTACTTTCTCCTACAATGCCTCATGCCATCTGATTACGGCATCCACATACGAAGGATGGGTATTTAGTTTATAAGGAGACGTGCTGTTACTATTTGAGCGCTTAGATAGCTTTGGGGGGAAAACTACAGTTCAGTCAGGAAACTGTTGTGAATAAATTGCATAGCCTTGTTAACTTCCAGCAGAATGACTTTTTTTTTTTATTTTTTTTTTTTTTTGCAATCAGACTAATACAAAATAACTTCATAAAGAAGATAGTAGCTCATTTTTCCTTATTCTAATGTAAATGTTATAGTTCGCTTACAACTTTTCCTTCTGTGGAATGATCCCTCTGTCTTTCCTTAGATGTAAGTGGAAATAGAGAAAGAATGCCATTATTAGGGAGGCTGCCAGTGTGTCTGTAATTTTTCACAAAGCTGAGTAAATTTAGTTATATAATAATGTACCAGCCTTAACTCTGCTTATTTTCAGTTGAAGTGACAATTTTTTTACAAAGTACTATCATATCACTGAATATATCTTTTAGCATGATGTGTGCACACGCAATCTGATAATTAGGACTGATGAGTTCTTATTCTTTGTTTTTAAGGGAAGGCATACTTTGCAAATAGGATAATTTCACACACTGAGGTTAAATCAGTGTATGTTCCAACACCAAAAGAAAGAAAATCTTGGTGAGGTAGCTGCAAATTCAACTGACATTTTTTACCTATTCAATAACCTAAATTCACATAATGATTCACTTTTTTGAGAAAGGCCTATTAGTAGGTGACTGCAAGATGTATTAAGGCGTTACAAATGCAAATATTTCAGACATAAATGATGTGATGATAATGTTTTCATTTGGATAACATATAGCTGAAGTTGTGCATATGTAGAATTAAATTGATTCTTTACTTCCTCTATTAGTTACATTTTGCAGAAGAAGCCCTGAGGGGTGAATTTTATGAGTCAGAGAATGATAGCTTCTGCCCCCCTCCTTGCTTGTTCCTGAAGAAAAATAATTCATGTCCTTACTTTCTCTTACTGCCAATACCAATTCATATCAAGCCAAAAGAACCATTTTTGGCAAAATGTGCTTCCATCAAAGAATGCTATTTTGTCATAACAATAAATATTTGATGCAATTCTTCTTTTGCAAAAACATTTAAAAGTTTCTGTTTTTTCTGCCTCAGTGGAGAACACAATTCAACATTCAAAGTTTGTTGCAAAACAAAAGAGCCAGCCCTCCTCAGCAGCTTCTGCTGTTGTGCTTTTCTCTTTGTCATTTTTCCCAACCCATTTACTGTTTGCCCATTCTGGATTGTGGAGGGATGGAGAGAAAGTGGAACTTTTTCTACCCATACATAAACGTCGTCTGGTGCTCTCCTGGTGCTTCATCCTGTGGCAGTGAGAGCTCAATGCAGAAGTGTTGCTTCTAGAGAGAGATTTTTTTTTTTTTTTTCCCACTTTTTGACATTGATTTAGAAAAATCAGAAGCAGAAATAAGTTGCCCTAAATGCAGGAAGCTGAAAAGCTAGTCTTACACTTTTGACATTCCCCCAGGATTTAAAAAAACTTGTTTGACAAAAACTGTCTAGGGCAAGTGGGGTCCATTTTTGTCACTGGAAGAAAAGTCTGAGAGAAGTTATATGGAAGTCTTGCTAGTTAGGCTGTTGGAAATTATGTAGTCTGTAGTCTGTAGTAGGGATACTGCCTGTAGTGGAATCTCAGAATGATACATTGAACTGGAAAAGATATAGTAGAACACAAACTTCTGTACAGAGTTTTCTTCCAAGACTTAACTTTAAAATAGAAAATAATTTCTCTGTATTTTGAGCCTTAAATCCAAATATTTGGTCTTGCTGAATCTCTTAAAAACTCTGTCAGCTAACCTTCCTATTTCTTTCAGCCTTTCTGAACTTTTCTCTGGCCCTTGGGGCTGCTTGGAAGAACTTCCAGACCCAAAGATTTTTTTGGCTCTTAGTGGCTGAAAATCATTTGGAGTTGCTGTGGAAATGATTTTTTGTTTGTTTGTTTGCTTGTTTTTTGTTTTGTTATCCTGAAAAGTGGCTTCATATTAAGGCACAGTCTTCTGATTATAGATAGTCTCAAATCCCTGAATGCAAAGTAGAAAATTTGAAATTTGGATGCAATTTGTATGACTTGGACCAATATTTTTGCCATATATACATTGCACACCTGACCCAGATAAAAGCTAAGTTTATAATAGCATATGAAGAAGGGTGTGGGCTATCAACAGGAAAGTATCTGGGTCCTGCAGTTGGGTTACAACAACCCCATGCAACACTACAGGCTTGCGGAAGAGTGGCTGGAAAGCTGTCGGGCAGAAAAGGATCTGGTGGGTGTTGGTTGACAGCTGTCTGAACATGAGCCAGCAGTGTGCCCAGGTGGCCAAGAAGGCCAACAAGCATCCTGGCTTGTATTAGGAATAGTGTGGCCAGCAGGACTGGGGAAGTGATCATTCCACTGCACTTGGCACCGGTGAGGCCATACTTTGAATGCTGTGTTCAGTTTTGGGCCCCTCACTACAAGAAAGACTTTGAGGTGCTAGAGTGCATCCAAAAAGGAGCAATGAAGCTGATGACGGGTCTGGAGCACAAGTCTTACGAGGAGTGGTTGAGGGAACTGGGGCTGTTTAGCCTGGAGAAAAGGAGGCTGATGGGAGACCTTATAGCTTTCTACAGCTACCTGAAAGGAGGTAGTAGCGAGGTGGGTGTCAGTCTCTTTTCCCAAGTAACAAGCAGTAGGACAAGAGGAAATGGCCTCAAGTTGCACCAGGGGAAGCTTAGACTGGATATTAGGAAATATTTCTTCACCAAAGTGATTATCCAAGCATTGGAACAGGCTGCCCAGGGAAGTGGTGGAGTCATCATCCCTGGAGATGTTTAAAAGATATGCAGATGTGTCACTTCAAGACAGTGCTTAGTGTTGGAGTTGGCAGTGTTACATTAACGGTTGGACTCAATGATCTTAAAGGTCTTTTCCAACCTAAATGATTCTATGATTCTGTATAACCTCCTAAAGACACTGTTAGTTCCTTCCTTCAGGTATGCTCACTGCTCCTCTGTTCCTCTTCTAAAAGATCTTTAAGAGCAAGCAAGTTGTACTGTATTCCATGGCTAAGAAGACTTAATACAGCACGACTGTTCACCAATTTCTTATTACTTTTATTCTGTATTAGTATGACCATGGAGATGAGCATTTGCTGCAGAGAAGACTAAGATGTGTGCTGTGTATCAGACAAAAACGAAATGGCCCTTGATTCAAGATTAGGTTGTTCAGCTAACAAATTTTTAGAAATATTTTGGGGGCTTCATATTTAGTTGCAGAAACTGGTTATGGGCTCAGTAAACCTATGGGATATTTATATTTTCCAGTCCAAATTTTATCTTTCTTTTTTATTTTTTTTGAAGGGGTGGAGTGTGAAAGAGGAGTTGGTATTTATATTGATGCTTAGGTTGGAGAAGATTCCTGCGAGTGGGGAAGAATTTTCAGCCTATTGCATTAATTCCCAGGCAGTTATGCTATGTTCATTTGACAGACAACTGTTTTTGCAATACTTGATTTACAAGATACTGTTTTGCCCTGTTGTAGAATATTTTGGCATAGATGAAGCAAATAATTCAATAGATTAACTCCGCAGCAAATACCTGTCAAGGAGAAACACTCTGTAGTAACAAGTGGGAGTTGTGATGCCACTAGTTTAAGAGAATGTTAATACGCAGGCTCTGAAAGGTTCTACCAAATATCACTGTTGTGGTGGGATGAAAGGCAACAGAGAAAGTGAGCAAGATTTTGGGTCACTGCTATAATTCACTGAATGGCACAGAATTGATGTTGCTGGCCCAGTCAGAGGCAGCATTGAGCTTATTATTCCTTTTCAACATCAGTCTAAGAGACAAAATTGTATCAGTTTGAGTTCATATAAGTTCAGTTTTATAGATTTTTAAAAGAGAAAAGATTTTCATTTAATTACTCAGCACTTCTTTAACTGAGCTGAACACAAAAACTTTTTCCATTTCCTCCCCACGCTTCTACTCTGTTTTCTTCATGTAGATTACAGATAGCAGGTTACACTGCAGTTTGTTCTTTAGCCTTTTGATTTTAATTTCTTTTGTTAATTAAAATGCCACTGCACATGACTGAGAAACCTCATCAACTCAGAAGTTAATTATTCTTACGTTAGTAGAGTGTATTCTCAAATTTTGAATTGTTCTTTCTAGAAAGTGTCAGAGGCTGTTGTTACAACTTAAAGCTGTTTTCTGTACCCTGGCATACAATACAATAAAAGTAGTCAGTCTTAATTAATTTCCACTAGTTAGCCGTGGCAACAGCACAGACTAGAAGCTCTTTTTATTTCAGACGTGATGTCCGTCTTGTCTGAGTCTCCAGAAATTCTGTCATTACTATGTCTTTTTTGGGGAGCGGGTGAGGTTTGCACTTTTGACAGATTAAACAAGTAATGGAGTTGTTTTCATATTTGCAGAGCAAAGGAGAAGGAGTATCTTCCTTCAAGTGGGACAGTGTCTTTGCTGTTAAGGTTAAATTCAGGAATGTTTAGTGGTGAATCTGCTGGATAATCTCCATGCTGAGAATGAGGCTTCAGGACTGTATTTGTTTACAGTTCTGTTCCCAGGAGCCCTGACTCCTCCAGTTCCAACTGTGTGCAGAAGGGACACAGTATTTGCATGACAATGTAACTTTAATGGAAAATTCCACACAAACAGGAAAGGAAGCATACCACTAGACACATGGCAGGGAACTGGAAATTTTTGGATTAATCATGGCTCTGACAGTGATTAAAGAGTCTGTTGCAGCTGTGGACTATATTATTTTTTTTTTTAAAGCACAACTCTAAGCACAGATAAGATTAATGTGCATGGACTTGGCCAGAGGACTAGTTTCATTTTGGAGAATCCAGAAATTTTCTCACCTCTGTTAGTAACACACTTTGAATGCACACAGTGGCTTCGTAGCAGAAGGTGGGCAACTGTACTAATTTGTTAGGTCTTTTCCAATGTCTGGCTACTATTTGACAGGCTCACTACTGTGAATATTTGACATCTTGCTACTTGAGTTGATGTTGCAGAGTTCATGTGCTGATGGAAGGAAATAGTACCGATTACTGTCCCCCGATAGCTGTTGCATGGACAAACGAGTCAACAGGTCTGTAGTTAGAAAAAGCTAGACAACACAAAGCACAGCTAGATTTCCCTCCCTGCCCCCCATGTTCTGGATCTAGGAGTAGGGTTATATGATAAAGCTGTTTTGCTTTATAGTAAATGCCAGCCCTTCATGACTAACCAGCTGGCTTCTTGGTGCAATGCGTCATTGTTCTGTCCTAAATGAAAACATGCTTGATGGAATTAGGAATGCGGGGCTAAGCGCCAAGGAAAACATTTCTCTGGCCTAAAAACCTGCCACCACTCAGCACCTGTCTGGGCATGAATTGAACATTGTAGCAGTTGATCCGCTGCAGTCTGACCGATAGATGTGTGAAGTTTTTAGCTGTGTGTTCTCAGTACTTGAGCACCCTCCTGGGAAAAAGCATATGAAGCACATCAGCTTAACCCCTTTTGTGGAATGCAGCCAGCCTAGAGCAAAGGCTTGCTCACTTTCTTTTCCTACTTGTTTGTGGAAAATGGGAAGAAGTAAACCACTTGTAAATCAATGCAAATTCCTGTTAGGCTAGAGACACTGGAGGATGGTGGCAACTAGGTAAACAAGAAAAGAATGGGAGAGACAGAGATGGATCCAACCTAGAAGTGCCCAATATATACAGATGAGGAAGAGATCTTGGCTAGCATTTACTTCTCAAGAGTAACTCCTTGCAAGACAGTGAAATTTCCCTCGGTAAAGAGATAAGAAACATCCTCAACTGTTGTCTTGTACACCATCCTGGGCCTACGGGGTCGCCTTTGAGCAGCAGAGCTGGGCTGGGGCATGGTTTATGGGCTGGGCTTGACTTGACCCATACAACTGCTCTTGGGATTGGTGCTTGTGCAAGTGTGTATAACAAATCTGCTTGTGATGCATCTTTGCAGACTCCATGTAGAACTGCATGCTGTGGTAGGACTCTGCCCAATGTATTTTTCTTTTCTATTGAAACACAAACATGTTTAATTTGCCTGAAGGGGTACCATACAAATTCCCCAACAGTTTCCTTCTCTATTTGATTATTTCTGATGCAGCTGCTCAGCACTAAACATGGAACAGTTAATAAATAGTATGGAGGAAAATTCTGGAGTTGCAGACAGTGTAATTTCACCTGCCTGTGCCTACTTTAAGGTTTGTAATGGACCTGAAATGGTCTACAGGTGTCAGCTATTCCCTATGGAAGTCTATGTGAGAACTGCTTTAAAGAAAACAGTTAAGTAAAACAGAAAACAAGTTAAGTAAGGGCAAAGACTTCATGATGGGCAGACTGCTTGCATTGCACAAGAAATCCCATCCTTGCTGTCTCACCCCAAACATGATCTGAACTCTGAAACTTTAAAACTCGGTTTTACTAACTGATACACATACACATTCCCTTATATATTTATTTTCACTTCCTGAATTACTCTGAAATAAAAACGCAAGAAATACAGAACAAGATATTTTTCTATTTCTTAGGCAGCCTGAGGCAGGATATAAAAGAAATATGTGCAAAGCCTCATAAATCATGAGATGAAATGGCACCTTCACAAAAGATCTCTGGTCATTTGTGCCACTTCAAATTTCAGACTTCATATATTTGGGTCATATACAAGTCTGAATTTTAAAAACTAGACTGTTCTAGAGTTATCACAAAACTTTGTGAGTTCATCTTTGTGGCTGAAGCTTGGCAAAGCAACAGAGCTTTCTGGCTGTCTCAAGTCAGATATGAGCTCTCACTTGCCCTCTGGAGGAGTCTCTGTTATTTAACTGACCACAGACTTAACACAATTAGCCTCCACAGGATAAAATTAGACTCTATGAAACCATCTTGCCCTGCCTTATTTTTGTGTGGTTTCTTTTGTTTGGAAGAGACTTGCATGTTATCTACCTGGATGGTTTCATGTTTACTGAAGAAAAATTACGAGATGGGAATATCAGAGAAGTGGAAAAACTTAAGTTCTCCATGTGTATTACCTTTCTTTTTTTCCAATGGTAGGAACATGCTTCTGTCACAGCTGGTATGTAGGGTGCAGCTGTTGCTATATTCTGTGCTCTTATTGTTCCTTTAAGCAAGGACTTGATGAGACAAATAGCAATGGATAAGTTTCAGAAGTTCAGTCTGGATAAGCTCTCACAAGTCTTAGATGCTACCCAAAGCTTATCTTGGGTCTCAAAATTTGTGCTGGGCAGAGCACAAACATAAACTCTCAAGATTTATGAGGCTTTGTGCATCTGCTTTTGGTGGAAATATTATGAGAACAGCTTTTCTCAGAATCCAGAAGATTAACCGGTATTTTAAAATGGGTAGGAGATATTAGATCATTCTCAGACAAGCTTTTTGAGTTTTCTGACTTCCCATATAGTTAAGTTTGCCAGCATAGTTATTCTTTCTTTACTCATCTGTACTAATGTTGGTTTCTGATAAGAAAATATTGGGTTTTGTTAAAAGGATAAAATATTAGTAACGTGTAATGTGGTACGTGCATTGCAGGTAATTGGCACCTAGAGCCTAGTATATTATGTTCACAGCACTTCTCCAGGAAACTTCTCTCTTAAAAAACAAAACAAGGAAATAAGTTGTTCTGAAAATTACAAATAAGTTCTCTACAGCTGAGTTGGAAACTTGATTGTTTTGAAGGGCAGCTGAAGAGGTTGTGAGGAAGAAAAGGTAAGCAGGAGAATTTACATGGGGATATACCCACAATTTTCAAAATTTGTCATACATGATATATTTCAGTTTTCACATGATACGTATGATTCCTTGGCTGAGCAGTGAGAACATATGGTCATATAAGAAGCTTGATAGGCTGGAAGTTCGCTTTCTCAGTGGAACAGAGGTAGTGGGTACTGACTGGAGTTTGTTAAGTAAAATTTACATGGCAAGTATCAATCTATCTGTTCTGAAGAAACATTTCTGATATTCCTACAGCTCCCCGTGAGAGCCATATCCACTAGCACAGAACCTTGTTGTGTTGCTTAAAGAAACTCTGTCAAGCTAGCTAAAGGAAGCATGGCATACCTTCTTAGTGCTGAATAGTATTTTGTACAGTCATGGCATGATACTTATAATCCTGTCTGTGGTACTCAAGACACAAAATTCTCTAATGATCTGCATGTCTGCATAATATCAAACACAGAGAGACTTCCTCATTCTATTATTTGCAGACATATATTAAAAGGATAAGTTATTTGCATATTGAGACTGGAAAAGAATAGAAAGGATGGGATTTTTATAAAGTGAAAAATACAGATGAGTTAACACAGTGCAAGCTACAGTTTCAGGAAAAATGCTTCTTAATGAAGCTATTTAACTAATGTGGCCTTCTTCCTTTTTGTCTTCTGAAACTAAAATAATGTGATTTTGGGACCTTAGTTTGTCTGCCTCTTCTTCTGAAATGTATTTTGCCATTGGACATTGTGCTGTCCAGTGTGATGGACATGGTATGCACCTTGTTATGCCTTAAACAGCTGGTTTTTGCAACTTCTGGCAGAGAGGAAGTGATAAGTGCTGTGGAGGCAGGATGGTATCTCTTCCTTGAGGCCTACCTATTTCTTTGCAAAACAAAGGCATCAATCTTTGAGATAGAGGTATTAACAGTATCTCTTCCTTGAGGCCTGCCTCGTCTTTGCAAGATGAAGGCCATTAATGGTTTCTCTTCCTTGAGGCTTGCGGAAAAGCAGGGTCATAGAGCAATCACTGACCAGCTAGCGGGGAATCACGGATGACCACATACCCCTAGAGGGCCAACAGACTTGCTTCTGAGACCACTGACTCATTTCTGGAACAATCTCCTTAATCAGCATGAGAAGCAAGTAGAGGGAGGAGATAAGCTGGCCTCTCCTGTCTCACATGCAAATGACTTAGAGTATAAAAAACTCCTCACTTGGGACACTGTGTGTGAAGTTATGTTTCATCGACCTCTCCCTGAGAACTACAGAAATTGTTGCTGGATCAACTGACCTTTCGAGTGGTGAAATCTTATCTCTCTTCTGATATCTTTATTTTCTCTCTCTCTCTTTCTAGCTTTATTTTGGGCACATAAAAGTAATATTGTTGTGAATTTTATAGTTGAAGTTAAGTTTTATGATATAGTTACAAACTTCTGCCAAGCCACTATTCATTGTAATACCACAGAATTTTAAGAAATTTGTGATTTAACTGAAGTTCTCAAGTGATTGTCGTTACCCCTGGTAACAGCACAGAGTATTTAAAAGTTAACTCTGCCTTCACCCCACTGAGTGGCACAGGACATCCAGCTGCAGGGATGTTATTTGGTCAAAAAGGGGGTTAGGTTGTAGTCTAAACCTGCCCAGGGAGAAAATGGATGGAGATATTTTCCTATATATATAGTCCATTCTTCTAATCTGTTAACTTTTAGGAAAGACCTTACCTTTCTGTGAGAGCAAGTATGAAAAGCAGATAGATTAACAGAGCCTTTGTTCGCCTGTGGTAATTCTGCATAAGAGGAGAAAGGATGACATAATTTGCTTGGAAAAAGTAGGTTCCTGTCTGCTTGAATTTCCAGTCACTGGCATGTTTTCTGTTAATGCACCATAATGTACTGTTGATACAGGTAGCATATGCTATGCAATGTATATTCTGTGGTATACAGAGGCAGATAAATGATGTGGCAATAATAAACCTTTATTTGTAGTTAATACTATTGAATTATATTATTTGACTGCTTACATATATATTTTCAAATTAAAAGATTCTGAAAGCTGTAGTCTTCAAATATAGTTTGTTATTTCCTGGTGAAACACAAGTGGCATTGGTACAATGTCTTTATGCTGGAGTATTTTTTAGGACATGTATGTTGGCACACACAAGGAATATGCCTATGAAAGAAACTCAGTGGCACTTGCTCTAGTGCTTTCCATCATTTGAAAATTTTAGAAATCAAGTCACATGGGAGTCCAAACCAACTAAAGAAGGTTGCGTAGTAGGAAACTCTGATGCTTTATGTGACTAGTTTAATGTAGAATAATAAAAAGTCTAGGAGGCTATTTCTTCTTGGAATAACTACACAGTAACTTGTCTTTTGATGTCTGTGGTGAAGCCAGTATAAAGCATTCAGGAGTACCATAATATACGATCTCAAGGCCAGCTCTGGTAAAAGTCAGACTGTAGCAAACAAAATATTGATTATTACTAAAAGATTATTTTTGGATCAAGCTTGTCTGTATTTCAAAATTTGTTTTAAACATTCAAGTCCAATATAGACTTCCAGCTGTTTTTATTAATTACTCTGTTGATTGGCTTGTTGGCTCCCAAGGGGAAAATTAACCTGTTTATACTGAGATGTGTTGGATTTCAAAGTATTTGGCAGCACCTAAGAAAGGCATTGTGAAAATAATTCAATTAAAATTAAGAGAGATAATTAGTGTTTAAATAAGCCTCTACCTTGAGGTACAACTGCTATAGTACCATATTCCAGAAGCTGTCTTCTAAAAGATTCTTCAGAGATTCCTGGCATTATTCAGAGGAAATAATCTTCTCAGTGTAAAGATTGGCATTGGGTTCTAGACTGCAATACCAACACTTTAAAATTACAAAATCTGTTAAAGGACACTGGCTTGGAAATAGTGCTTTAGTGCTTCTGGATTCCAATTTATTATTATGCATAAACCCAAGGTTTTCCAAGTGATCACTCATGACTTTGCAAAGTTGCATTTCAGGAGCATTCAGTCACCTTTGTAGATTGGATATCTGATCTTTGTACCAAGAATAATTGCACTACTGTAAGACTTGCCAGTACTACCACAAAAAAGTTCTATCTATCTATCTATCTACCTATCTATCTATTATTAATAATTAATAATATTAATAATAATTAATTTATTATTAATAAGTAACTAACTAACTAAACATAGCTCTCATTCCTGGGAGAGAATGCTCTTGGCCTTCTTTGCTGTGAGGTTGCATTGCTGGCTCACAGTTAGCTTGATGTCACCAGGACCTCAGGGTCTTTCTCTGCAGAGCTGCTTTCCAGCGTTCAGCCCCTAACATGTGCCGATGCCTGGGGTTGTTCCTCCTCAGGTGCAGGATTTTGCATTTCTCTTTGGTGAACTTGATGAGATTCCTCTCAGCTCAGTTCTTCAGCCTGTCCAGATCCCTTTGGATGGCAGCAGAGCCAGCTGGTATATCAGCCACTCTTCCCAGTTTTGTGTCATCTGCAAAATTGCTGAGGGTGTGCTCTATCCCATTGTCCGGATTGTTAATAAAGATGTTAAACACTATTGGCTCCAGTATTGACCACTGAGGTACATCACTAGTTACTTGCTTCCTAGTAGACTTTGTGCCACTGATCATGACTCCTTGGGCCTGGCTATTCAGCCATTTAATGTGATACCATGCTAGATGTTATTAGAAATTAGGTAGTAAATTTCTTAAACACATTTCAGAGTCTCATGATTGAAGTATTATGCTTATGGTCCTGTTTATTTTTTTGTTTACGGCACAAATTCTAACTTTTTAGGAGGTCATCACTACCTGTACTTACTGGCAAAAGAAGTTGGGTAGCTAGGTATAAGATAATAAAACTTAGCTCTGTGGGTCTAAGAAAAGCAGGAGGTAATTTTCAGTGGTCTGAAATGCCACTTGCTTCCCCTGTAATTTGAAAAAGCTTGTTTCAGATCTTCAGGAAATGTCTTAAGGCATGTAATTCCCATCAGCTTACTGAACTAGGCTGTCTAGAATTCCGTTTGGGGAATGTTCGACTCATATTTTCTTGACTCAGTGAAAAAAATCAATTAATTCATTTCATGGCCTATGATAAATTAGAACCGTCTTATATGAAAGTAAAATAAAGCAGACAGAATGTACTGAAGTACATCTTAATCATCTGAAAATCCATGGCAGTGACCCTAAATTTGATGTATGACTTAAGCAGCTTAAAGAAAATATTAATACCCATGTTTTTAAAGGTAGAGTTTTTTTGGTATATAATGTCTCATTATTTCAGACCACTAGAATTTTTTACTGTTTTCTGTACCTGTATTTTCTGTGAAATAAATCAACTGAGAAACTTTGGACTTATGTTTTAGTAACGCCTTCGTAAGAGTCTTGTCCAAAAAACTGAAGATGAGGAAGTCTTACTCTGTTTTTGCTGTTTTCATTTTTACAGACTAAAAGTGAGATGCTGTATTTGCTGTATTATATTGAAATTTTATTTATCTTATTGGCCTGGGACATGTGGGGTGTTTGAGACAAATATTGTGTTCAAGAATCAGAATCTGTGAAACAGAATATCACTGTAATCTTTGTTAAACTTCTGTAATTCTGGTAACAAAGGAAAAATAAACAGACTAACATAGTGTAAAAATGATTTTGAAGAAAAAAAATATTTATGTTAATAGCCTTATGCAAATAGAAGACTTTCTACACAACAAATAAATACAGGAATATGCTGTGTGAAGGTGGTCATGGTATGCTAGCATTACATAAAATATACATCTGTATTTGGATTTTGTATGAGTGTATTTAACACTGTATCTAAATCATTGAAGAGCTAATATAAACCAAAACCAAAATTATGTATCTCTTGGAGAAGAGTGTAAGTGTTCAGTACAAAGGCCTAGGTATTTAACTGTCACCTAACCCATGCTGTAGGAAATTAAGTTCAATATATAAATGAAGGTGAAGTGTTCCTTGATCCTGGTGAAATTTCAGATTTAAGGATTAATTTTATTAGTTTTATATTAAATGTTATAATTTCTTGCCAATGCTCTTTTTATTTTACATTAAAAATCATGCCATGCAGATAAGGAAATTGAATTTTGTCTTCCACATCTTGCGTAGATCCTATAAGGGCTGGATTACAATAACTGGGTTATTAGAATAACTCTGCAAGTGTTTTCCTTGAAGGGGTAGGTTTAGGTGTCTAGGGAATGAATTCAGGGTTATGGACTCTCAATGTAAACAGATATTAATACTCCTTGCAAAGGCATGATTTCAGGCACATTTCTCTCTCTGTTGACTGATATTGACTTTTTATCAAGTATCCCACATCTTATGTATAGAGATCCCAAGATCTTAAATGTGGGCTTTGGAGTTGATCGGAACAGGACAACGCCAAGCTTTGTTTCCCCTAATTGCCTTTGCTTACCTAGTTCTTTTTGAGTGCTCTGAAGTGTTCATGATGCACTCTGAAAAAAAAAAAAAATACTCCATTGTGTTGGGATATTACAGGGTTCTGCAGAGAAATAGGCTTCAAGTTTATAGTATTAGGAAAAGATCTTATTAATTGAGAAAAGTGTGAAGCTTTTAAGAAAGCTAGTTGTTTCATGGCTCACAAGTGTAAGGCTGAAATTGGAGTTCTCCTATGACAAAAGGATATGATAGAATTCCCTAGTATATACATGTTTTCATGCGAGGTGGTAGTTTGCAGTAATAGTGACAGATAACAAAATGAAGCAGTAGCCAAAGCACTTAGTTACCTGTCCTGGTTTTGTTAAAAACAAGACCAGTTTCTCTTTTAGTAAATTTTCCTCTTGGCTAACTGTCTTCTAAGTGCCTGCATATTTTTCTTGGACACTGTACTTGGTGCTGATAAAAGGACCAATGGAATGCTGAAGAAGCTCATGTTTAGATTTCTTGCTATGACAGTCTAGAATGGATAAAATTTCGCCGTGAGAGGGGCGTGTTTGAGAAGGGGCGGACGGAACAGGTGTCTAAAACTGACCAACAGAGTATTCCATTTCATAATCATCATACCCCCTATATAAGATGGGATCATGAGGGTCTCGCCTCTCTTCGACCATGGCCGGCATTTAGAGAGGACCTTGTCTGTCTGCCTGTGATCTATAGGCCTCAGGCCCTGCACCCCAGAAATCCAGTTTCTGGTTTGCTGTGAAGTCCCACCCATGACTTCTGGGTGCCTGCCCTGAAGATGCTGGAGCCATGCCAGCTCCTAGCTCTGCCGCCTCTGGAGTGATGCCAATTCCATATCAGACATTCAAGATTGGTTTTATATATTTTGTATATGTTCTCTATTTATTAGTAGCATTAGTAAAGCCTTTAAAACCCTTCCAGCTTGAAGTCTAAGTCTCCCTTCCTTCTTATCTTCCTTATCATCTTTCCAATCTAAGGAAAGGATGGGGGGAGGGTAAGGGGGTAACAGGGAGCATCTGCCGTGGTTCATTGTTGCCTTGCTTTAGACCTTGACATTACCAAAACAAATTTCAAAATGCAATGCTTTATTTGCAGAAATGGTTATTGAATTGTAGAGCTTGCTGAAAGCTACAATTGGTTAGCTTTGGAAACAGTCTGCTGAGAAATTGATCAAAATGCAAATTGTCTATAACACCATGTGCTTAGATCATCCTCTGGAAAGACTATTTAGTTCTTTTGCTACAGTTAATACAGAAGCTAATTTTAGGGATGAATGACCAGTCATGCCCATGACTGTAGTGAAATTAACTAAGTTGAACATTACGATTTGGAATACTTGGTAGAAAGGGAAGCATGAATAACATGCAAAAGTAGCCACAAATCCTATAGAAACTGTGATCTTATTTCTGGCTAGGATTATAGAAAGGTGGAGACAGAAACTCTGACTCTGAAGAGTATGGGAATAAATCCAGAAATTGAACTTCAGCTTGTGATCTCATCATATCCAAATTATGCACATTAATATATCACTGTAATCAAAGACACATCTGGATGGTTCTTTGACAGATCTCACAGAAGCTGGGGATTTATTCATCGGCCTCTGGGAGCTGCAGATACTCTGTCTTCTGTAATGAGACATTTTTTATATAGTTGAAGTACAGCCTTAGAAACGTTCTGCACTGAAGTCTGCAGCCTTTAGGAAAACTCACACTTTGTCGTAGTAGAGTATACTTAATGGTATTTCCTGGCAGGTTTGTGGTTGATGGCCAATCCTGCAATATCGAAGTGCTACAAAATTGGCAAGTACAGGGCTCAGATGCTTGGCTGGTTAAAAGGACCATTGACTACAATGAACTGCCTGCTTTCATTTCAGCTTGGAATGGGACCTTTAATTTTCCCAAGAGATTCCTCAAGCTGTTTCATTTGTCGTTACATGAAGCTGTCTGCAGTGGAGGATGCTGGCCTCTCTCTGCTCTTTTAAAGATCTTGTGTCTCCCTGCTTTGTTTATAATTCTTTAAGTTGAATTTCACAATGTGTGAAGTAGCATGGGTTCAGAAATGGGAGAGGGATATGATGTTTCCACAAATCAATACAGCACTTTGCCTTTCCCTGCTCTTTTTGTGTTGTACTGTCTTATGACATAATCTTCTGTTCTATCATGTGGTCAACTGGAAATGTTTCATAGGAATTTGGGCTTGTTTGTGAGGCTTCTAGAGTACAGAATTTTACTTAAATACACATGCTCAAGAAACAATCCCATATGCACCTTTCAGATTATATAAGCAGGTGAACATACTTGTAAGTCTATAAATGTTTTTTCTTTAGCAACTATGTGAGAAGTATTTTTAGATTTGAACGTTCTGAAGAAAAAAATGTTTTAAATTTATGTATATTTTCCTTGTAAATTTTTTTCCTTCTTCTTCACTCTCCACCAGCTTTGTGGTCTCCCTCACCTTTTTATTTCTTCCCCCCCCCC
>VWYH01008993.1:203748-224167 GCA_013399365.1 Pampusana beccarii
TTTTTTTTTTTTTTTTAAGGTAATATTTACTTAGGTTATGGAGCAATGTCCATATAGGTAAACAGATAGATTATGGAGCAAAGTTTGGTCAACAATAACCCATTTTTGCATACACCAGTCATTCCAGTGCTGTGGCACTTTCTCAGCACTGTGGAACTTTCACCAGGACTGTGGCACTTTCTCAGCCTGTATCTATATCTGTAAACTGCAGGGGTTTGGTTTTGATTTTTTTTTTTTTTTTAAGTAGAGGTCAGTTTCCAAATCTTATTCTAGATTAATACATAATATTGCCTGACAAATAATGGGTATGGTATAACAAGGGACCTGTTTGGTCCATGAGCGGGAGTAAAAAGGTGGCAAGCAGACAGTCTGTATGTAAGGCTTATTGCTGAAGCAACACGGCTGAAGCAAGGCTGTCTTCTTGAAATACTTTTTAAATAACTGGCAAATCTTTAAGCCAAGTAGATGTTTTCACTATTCTAATTGCAATGTCAGGTAACTAATTTAGAATAATACGGACAAAGTGACTTAGAATTTCGTCCACCTTTCATTGATGGTATGATAGTGTGGTTATTTATTATTGTTGTTGTTTTAACTTTGGCTAACCAGCATTAGATGTGGCTTTTCTGTCATTGACTGTGGGTTATCATTGTCTAGGAGTTGAAAATACATGTAGGTAGTCTTTACTGAGAGGATAAAGTATTGTGGAAGTTAAATGATATTTTAATTGTTAAGAGAAGATTGAGGCTTTTTGTCCTGTTCTTAATGCGGTAAATGGCGTAACTTGTTTTAATGAAGAAATTTCCAGTACAAAGTTTCTTCTTTGGCAGTTGTAAAAGACCTAAAGGTATAATGTGCATGTTACAGAGTGATTCTATCCTTTATGAATGTTAGTGTGTATGAAATATTTAGATATTGTTACTTTTGGCACAAGACAATATTCAGTCATGTTTTGTTTAACTTGTGTGTCTCAATGGAATATTTTTTCTTATTGCTATTTTTTATTAGTAAGGCTCTCAACAGTTTGCTTAATAAATAAGGTGGGGTGACGTGTTCAACACCCAACTCTAGCTGGTACTTATCTACTACATTTATGCAACACACGTACAAAAAACTTTATATACTCACTTGGAGGCTAGGTATTTATGAATTATGTTAAGGAAAAGACATATATTCCGGTCCTTTTGCCCTGGGTTATCCTGGAGTCCTCCTGCCAGAATGTGAGTGTGTGGCTGGGAGTGCCTGGAGAAAGCAAACAGGAGCTGTTGAGGAAGCATAAACTCAGAACAGTTTGTCCCCCCTAAATTGTATCATATATTACAGGTTATCTTTCATTCTGTGTTATGTGTATTCTAGACTGTGGAAATGCCTCCATCAAACCTTCATACTCAGGAAAATTTGTCTATCTTCTGTTTGTCAGATGGTAAATGAGCAGCCAACAACAACACTGAATCTCATATATTTGAATATTAACTTCTTAATCTGACAGGAAATTTCAAGAAAAAGTCATCTTATGATTTAATAGATGGTGCTTCAAAAAAGAAAGTAAAAATAATAAATATTAACCAAAACACTGTTCTGAATAAAGTTCCAAATTTTCATGACAACAATAACTACAACAACGACAGAATTAGAACCACACAGTTCTTGCCCAATAACACATATTGTCAGACAAGAAGTGGGACTGAATTGTAACTATAGGCCATGCAAAATACAAATCTGGAAACTTGGAACAAAATTTCCATAACATTTATAAACATCTGAAGTTCTTGTGAAAATTTCAAGGTGCACAAAATTTGCAGTTTAAGTTGATAATTTCATTTAATTTGCCTTTTGCACATGAACATGGCACAATTCTTGGCAAGGGACAAACATACAGGAAAGAAGTGGGATGGGGAAAAGCCTGCCAAGAAGAAATGTGGCAACGTGCTTTGCGAGTCAAGGTGCTTACAACTTATACAAGCCTGAAAGAAAGCACTTTAAAAGAAACAAGGTGATTGTGGCAGAGATAGTTGCACAATGGCAGGCAGTTTGGAGCACAAGTCTTATGAAAAGTGTTTGAGGGAACTGGGTTTGTTTAGCCTGGAGAGAAGGCGGCTCAGGGGAGACCTTATTGCTCTCTACAACTACCTGAAAGGAGGTTGTAGTATGGAGGTTGTTGGTCTCTTGTCCAAAGTAGCAAGTGACAAGAGAAGAGGAAATGGCCACAAGGGAAGGTTTAGATTGGATATTAGGAAAAATTTCTTAATGGAAGGGGTTGTCAGACCACACCTGGAATGCTTTGTACAGTTTTGGTTCCTGATATACAAAAAAATGTGGACAGGCTGGAGAGGGTCCAGAAAAAGGCCACAAATAAATCAAAGTGAAGTTAAAATTAACCTAATAAAGCATAGGGTGATTGAAGGTAGTCTTTGGCTTGTCAAGTTCTCTAGTGTAAGACCATCACAATGGTTCTAATTTTGGAATGTATCTGATAGAGCAAGAATGAAAAGAAAAACGTGTCACCACAGCCTAGACCCTAAACCCCAACAATCTGTGATGGTTCCTCAAGACTACACTCACGTAAACACAATTTAAATCAACCACCAGGATCTGGACATTTGTCAAGAAGTTAAACTGTCCTTTGTCTATTAAAGAAAGTAAGTCCCCTTTGCTATTCTCAAAGCTGAAACAGAAGGGAGGTGTTTATCCTAACATGAAATAACATGAACTTGAGGCATTTGCTGTTTAAGTTCTTCAGGGTAAATTTCAGCGTATCCCTTTGAATCCACTGGAACAAAGATTTGCGTAGAACTTTCATAGTCAGAATGTCTTTTTTCTTTCGTTTTAACTTCTAATTAACTTGAAGTCCTTTATTGGTAGACAGTTCTGCAATAGATTTGCCACAGGTGAATTGTGAACTGATGTCAACTGATTTGACAGAGCTTTTGATTTATCCACTTGTACTTTCTTACCTTTAGAGGAAAAAAGCATCCTGAGGAACTGAAACTGAATCTATGTAGCAGGACATAATTTCTGAAGTAGAGTTACTAAAGAGCTAGTTCTGGGAAAAATTTACAACTTCTCTTTAAATGTGAAGAATCCACATAAACCTCCTATACATCTGTTTGTTTTAACAACAGTAACCTGAACATCTTAAATTTTGTTTTTTATTGGAAGGAATGCTAAAGAAATTAAACAAATATAGTTCCTGTCTACCAAATTAAATGGTGCTTTTCAGAGAGAAATACGGGGCGGGGGGGTAACCTTTATTTTCCCTCAAGAATTCCTCAGCCATGTGATCAAAATAAAACAGGACTAGTGTAATAATAAAACAAGGACTTTTTGTAGCTCTTAGTGGTGCAGCTCGATGATTCATGAAGTTGTACTTTTCAGTACCTGAAAACAGGCTGATGGCTCTACAGAGAATAATGGAATAGATATTCTCCCCAGGCCTGCTGTGACTGACACAATTATGACACACTAAAAGAAGGTGATATGCTATTCAATATGACCTTTAGTCCTCCTGCTAGGGCCTGTAAACTGTTTCCCTTTTACCTTCAAATGTGCTGTGGTTAGTCAGAAACTTTCTCAGGAAAAGTAGGTCTTCAAAAAAAATGGGAATGAAGGGGAACAGGAGGATTCCTGGACAAGCTGATGGTAACATGTTGAGCAGTGAAAACAAGGATGATGAATGATTGACAGAACTATTGCCAAGCTTGCATGAGCTTGAGGAGGCTAAGGTCAGTAGATATTTGCTATTGATAAAATATTTAAGGATTTTTGGCTTGTTTCTGTATAGAGATTGGGAAAAACAGGGAAAGAAAAGGGGGGGGGGGGGAAGAGAAAGATCCATGACCTAGCATGAGTGTTTTTTCTCTTGGTCTTTCTTTTCAATGACAGTGATGTCAGAGCTAATATGTTCTTCCCATACATGAACTAGTTATTTTTTATTAAGACTGATTTGGAGCAGCATGCAAATGCCACCAAGTGACGGAAAACATTATGATTTTTTTATCCGTAACCATGTTTCAGAAGCATTTAAAGGCCTCCAATGCAATCAAGATTGTCCTGTATGTGAACACACTAAAACCACATTACTCTGAGTCAAATCTTGCCCTCAAGAAGTGCTGGCAGAGCCTCAGGTCTCATGTGTCCCAGTGCAGTGCCCTAGCAAGGCTGCATCTAATTACAATGTACACAAGTAGTATTACTCTCAATTAAACTTAATTAGAGTTAGCATAATTCACGGAATTCAAAAGAGATTGGATTCTCACTTTATAAAAGCAGGCAAGACAATGGGCATTTTTAATTTTTTTTTTTTAAGTTTACCAGGAATAGAATGACCTTAATTCTCAGCCAAGAACATTCCAAGTAAGCTAACAGCAGTAAACACATCCACTGTTGAGATCATCTCTGCAATCAGATAACAATTTGTTTCCATTTGTGAAAGTCATCCAGTCTCATTTAAAGACAATATTAGTGTACAGTATGTTCACAGCATGTTTTAATGTCACAGTGTGAAGGACAAGAAGAGAATTTCAAGAACCAGGACATACCTACTTTAAAAAATATTATAAAATGATGCAATACTATTTTTGCAAGATAATGACGTCATGAAATCTCACGGAGTCTGTAGTTGTTACTCTACCTTTAAAATCTAACTTTGAGTTTCTTTCACTTTTCCCCACAACTTAACTCCGTATTTTTGCCCATTATATGGGTGTATGCAGTTCAACCCCATCATACATTTGGAATCAGACATCATTGTTCAGGAAGTCAATCAAGACATTATCAAACTGCCCAGAGTAGTCGTGTGTAATTAATTGGAAATCAGAGAAGCTTCGTTCAAAACTAATTCAGGATACCTGTGCAAAAGAAGCAGTCCTGCTCTTCTGGTAAATTTTAATTTTGACCCATTCCATCATGCAATCTCTTCAGATTATGTAGACTGGGATCAAGCATACGATGAGCGCTAGGGGAGACAACTTTTTTTTGCACAGCACCACCTTAAAGCATGTATGGAAATGTGCCTTTAGCTTAAACTGCTCGAGGAGGTGGCTGGCTGTGAACTGGAGTGACAGAAATGTAGGTGTATTCCTCTCTGCATCTTTGTATGGCCAAGCGAGGCAATTTCTTTAACTGCTTCTTCTACATATGCCCATGGATGCTTCTCAGACCATGTGGATAGATGGAAATAAGAAAAAAAACTGTTATAGTCATACTAATGTGTAGGAAATGCTTTTCAAGATAATTACTTGAAATTTTTTGAAGATCAGTTGCAGAAAGTCTGGAGAAAAAAGAGAAGAGGTAACAGAAGATATAACAAATCAGAGGTTTGCTACAGATGGTTTTCCTGTTTTCCAGAATTCTGGACAGAACAGGAAGGCTTTACTGTTGAGAACTTTGAGCTCTTTCAAATAAGGGTTATATTGGAAGACTGAAAGAAAGAGAAATCAAGCAAAAAAAATGCAATTTCAGATTTAAGAGGTCACCATGACTTACTCCTTTCTCCCCGTCTTACAAATCTTTGAGTCTGAGGAGTTAAGAGGAAAGCCTTACTTGGATGAATTTGGTGGTTTGTGATATATTATGATAACAGTGACTTGACACAAAGAAGGCTCTTTTCCCATTCTTTTTAATCTCTTTGGCTTGCTGAATATAAAGATATTTCTTAGAGGGTGGAAGCAACAGCCTTTTTTTTTTAGATAATATTGCTGAAGAAGAGGTGAGCTACTAGGTCCCAAAAGACTTCACAGATCAAAGATGATTTCAGTGCCAGTTGTGGAAAAAGGATTTGGAGGTTGCTGGCCAGTCTATTCTTACTGTGAATTGAGGGAGAAACATGCTTGGCTGTTAAGGGACTTAAAGCTAGACAGGCCATATGCCTTTATGAGTAGTTTTTGTTTTCTTAAAAATCAATCTTTCTTAATCTCATAATTGAATAATTAGTGAGATTTTTATTATTTTTTTTCTAACTATCTTTTTGTAGGTCTAATTCTGAGTTTACAATGACAGCAATTTAGGAGTAATTCTACCACAGTAAAAGCAACTGTACCAGTGCAGAAACACTTTCAGGGAGTTGATAATCAGTATGTTTAATTGCCTGTTAATTTTCTTTCTGTGGCTCTATACCTGTCTCTGCCACTCTGTTATATCTGAGAGAACATCTTTGCCTCAAGTTACTGTGGAATTGTTTAGCTTTTAGGTACCACTGAGTGTGTTTTAGGCCTCAACTAACTATTCTGTCAAAGTGTGCCACATAGAAGTTGCTATATGGCCACAAATTGTTCGTAGTATTTATCAAAGGAGCCTCAGTAAAATTTATTTTACATTACTAATATTGTACAATAATGAAACCACTGAACATATTTCCATGAGCTTTTCTGTAATGAATTTTGTTCTACATATGGAAATCTCTTTTAGTGAAGTTCCAACTTTTGTCTTATCATGACTTTTGTACTTTTGAAGTCTTGTATTTGCAGGTACTGAACTTATTTCTACAGGGCAGTGTACAGGTCTGATGATTCATTAGAGAATTAGTGGCTGAATATTGACAAAGGCTACCACTCCTGCTATCTCAACTTTATTTTAAAAGTTACAGAAAGAAATATTTGTCTCCTCGCTATAAAGTGCATACACTTAGTAAAAAGACTGTTGCAAGTCAAACTGCACATGATCCATTTTCAGTTGTTTTCAGACTCTATTTTTGCCTGTGTGCTCACTGCAATATCCTTCTATTCTCTGCATTCCTTTAGACATTCAGTTCTGATGTTTCAAGCTCAAAGTTTCTCATTTGTGTGAGTAAAACTGACTGGGCACATGAGTATTTCTAGTCTTGGGGCATTCTGATGTTTATCCTCATGGGTCCTTTTGCTGTTGTGTGACTAAATACACAATTCTGGGTTCGAAAGTTTCTTTTAGGCCTCTGTAAATACTGAATAAACTGACACTACCATGAACCATTTGTGGAATCAATGTTATTAGCTTGGTGCAAAAATCATTGCAGCTTTGGACCGTGAATTTTAAATCATTATATGCATCATATGTAAATCATTATAAATAATATATACATCATATATCATTATAAAACCATTTAAAATCATATATACATCGTATATAAATTATTATAAACACATCTTTATTGATCAAAACAGGAACCATTACAGTCAATACATTTTTGCCAATGAGAAATAAGTTTGTTTATTCTGTAGGGTAAAAATCGGTGCTTCGGGATTCGACAAACTCTTGAAATGCATTTTCTGCATTCTGCTGGTTGTGGAAGTGTTTTCCCTGGAAAAAGTTGTCGAGGTGCTTGAAGAAGTGATAGTTGGTTGGCAAGAGGTCAGGTCACAGGTAACAGCCCGATTTGTTCAACTTTTGAGGCGCTAGTTATATGATGTGTGGTTGGGCATTGTCTTGTAGAAGAATTGTGCCCTTTCTGTTGACCAATACCAGCTGCAGGTGTTGCAGATTTTGATGCATCTCATCGATTTGCTGAGCATACTTCTCAGATGTAATGGTTTTTCTGGGATTCAGAAAGCTGCAATGGGTCAGACTGGCAGCACACCACCAAACAGTGACCATGACCTTTTTTTGGTGCAAGTTCAGCTTTGGGAAGTACTTGGGAAGTTCCTCTTGGTCCAACCACCAACCACCACTGGTCGTCACCAGTATAAAATCCACTTTTCATCGCATGTCACGATCCGCTTGAGAAATGGTTCATTGCTCTTGCATAGAATAAGGGAAGATGACATTTCAAAACAGCAATTTTTTAAAAAATTATTATTTTTGGTCAGCTCCTGAGGCACCCACTTATCAAGATTTTTCACCTTTCCAATTTGCTTCAAGTGCCGAACAACAATAGAATGGTCAACGTTGAGTTCTTCAGCAACTTCTCATGTATTTGTAAGAGAATCAGCTTTGATGATTGCTCTCCATTGGTCATTGTCAACTTGGCCAACCACTACACTCCTCAACTTCAAGGCTCTCATCTCCTTTGTGTAACTTCTTGAACCACCACTGCACTTTATGTTCGTTAGCAGTTCCTGGGCCAAATGCATTGTTGAAGTTGTGAGTTGTCACCGCTGCTTTACAACCCCTTTTGAACTCGAATAAGAAAATCGAATGGCAAATTTCAACAATGCAAAAACCACAATTCATTTTACAACAATCTAATACATTAAAACTTCTGGGTAACTTTGATACCCTGTCTGTTTGATAAATTATGTACTGTGACTATTTTATAATCTTACTGAAATGTGTACACTGGCAGGATAATCTAAATAGATGTTTAGAACTTGCACAATCAGGAATTTGACCATTTGTATGACACATTTTCTTTCTCAGAAAAACAAACGAACTTCAATCCATTTGGACTAGGTGATTCCCCACAGGAAATGTTAGCCAATTTAAATCTCCAATGTTCTTACCATTTAAGCAGATAAAGACCCACCATTGAGTGCAGAACATCAGGAGTACATTCCAAGTTAAACAGTGGACCATGGCTTCATTTCAAAATTTGCATGTTGTTTTCACCGCTTTGGATGCCTGGCAGTGTTCTGATTGGTGCTACTATCATGATCTGTAAAACTAAGATCCACAGAAACTAGTAGCTAGAACCAAAAAGTGCCATTCGGAAGACATTGTTCAGAATACTAGTCCTGAAAACACTGACTAAATTACTATGTGGTTCTACAGGAATGGAAATTCTGTCATTACTGAGTAACATGGGGTTTTTTTGGGTGCCCGAAACTTAGAATCATAGAATTATATCACAGAATGTCCTGAGTTGGAAAGGACCCACAAGGATCATTGAGTCCAGTTCCTGTCTCTGCATATGACAACCCCAAAATTCACACCATGTGTCTGAGGGCATTGTTCAATTGCACAGGCTTGGGGCGGTGACACCCTCCCTGGGGAGCCTCTTCCAGTGTTCCACCACCCTCTGAGTGAAGAACCTTTTGCTGATGTCCAACGTAAACCTCCCCTGGCACATCTTCCTGCCGTTCCCTTGGGTTCTATGATTGGTCACCAGACAGGCATGCCATGAGTCATGACATAAATTGTTGCTTTGTAGTCTAGGATTCTTGTTGCTTTTATGACCTGCAAACTCCCTAGTCACGAGACTTTATACTCCCCTGATACTTTTTAGCAGCTTGCCTCCAGCTCATTTTCTGATGAGCTGGTAGCCAAGTCCTGTGTCTTTTTCAGACTACCAGCTCAAGGGCGATAAATCTGGAAGTCCTGGTTATTGCTAGAAATGTCTTATTTACCAACAGTTTGAATGGCAGACTTTGGCTAGCAGTGCCTTGACAGTAATATTCTGTGATGGTGATGCAGGAAGCACAAGGTACTCCAGATGTCCAAGCAGGCTTCTAAGAGTCAGCTGTTCTAAGATTTGCTGGCAGTTTGCCAAACCTATGTATTTGTGTTGAAAAGGTTCAGTTGATTTTTTTTTTTAATAGACATTTGCTTTAATCTTAAGGATTTTTTAAGGATGACTGCTTCTGAATGTGTGTCCTTTTTTGTTCCACATACCCTAGTGAAAATTCTAAATATATCTTAGTTGCAAGAGTCTGGGGGCCCCTGATTACAAGTTACAAGTACTCTTGTTTCTTAGTAAGAATTTATTTGCTACATTAAAATAGTTCTGGTATTTTAAAAGTTTAAAGAAATTGATATTTACTAGTGTATTCCATTAAGCGTGCCATAAATAAGATGAACGTGTAAATGTGTCCCCACGCGATAAACCAGTACCTTCTACAGGTTTTGTAAGGTATGACTTTACTCGATTTCACCTTGCAGGAGTAGTGCTGGGAAAGATTTATTTTTCAGGAGCACTTGTGTTAATCCTCTCTTTGTAGAGTCACCAGCCTGGTTCATAAGAAGAAAATAAAAGAGAAAATGAATGTCTGAAAGGAGAAATGAATGAAGCATTAATTTATAGGCATTTCTACTGCTGCTAAATGGTCCCAGTTTTCAGCACAGCTAGTGCTGATCAGGTAAGCATTTGAAAGAAAAAAAAAGTAATTTTTTAGATCTACAAATAAGCCAATATAGTGCCTTCTTGTTTCAATTAGATAAATAAATCATATACCACATGTAATGTAATAAATCAGACTTTTGAATCTTTAGTATTTGCTTTGCAATGATTTTGTCTTTGATTTCTCTCTTTGAAAGTTCTTGTCATTCTGAGCAAAATCCCTTTAATTTTAAGGAAGATACAGGTTTTTCATAGTTGTGCAAAGAAAATGAAAAAAACCCTAAACATCTAAAAGTCATACTTGCAAGATGTATATAAAAGGCGAGCTCATATTTCATCTTTAGATTTGAGGTAACTGTTGGAACTGGTTGCTGCTTTTGATCTGCACATGCATGTCCTGTGGTTTCCACAGAAGCATTTATCATGTTGCATTCCTTAAGTTCTGTACTGACAGTAGTGCAAGTGAAAAGGTGATAATAGGAATAAAACATCCTGCTACTCAGTTTTAAGCCAAACTTAGGTGAGATCAGTATTCAGATAGCTTAAATTGCATAGAATACGATGTTGCTTAGGAGTGCAATACTGCATGCAAATAGCATGAAGGTGTAGGTTAGCACATGGTTGTTTTTATGTAACTGTCTCAGGTATCCCACAATATATGCATTAAGAGCTTTGGAAATCTCAACCCTTGAAGTCACCTGGTTAATTATATGATCTGTTTAATTTATGGATATTTATTTTAAGAAAAACAAAATTAATATTACAATATATGCATTAAAAAAAAGATTTGGAACTTTAGATATGGTATCCATTTTATACCTTGAAATTGTTCCCCAAGAACATTAGGGGAAAAAAATATTCAAATTGTACAGTCCCAGCTTTTAAAACCAGGAAATATTAATGCCTCTCTCATTGAAGTAAAAGGAAGAACAAAACATGTATCTGAAAAAAATGGAATAGATACATGTAGAGACTGATGTGAACGATTACATCTGAATTCTTAGCTCTGACCTTTACTGACTACATTACAGGCAGCTCTGATTTTTGAATGTGAAACACAAATGAGCTTGAGAATTCGTGTAAGCAATTTGATGTTACACTAGCTTAGGCTTTGATATTCTAAACATTTATTTCTGTGAAAGATTTAAAGGGAGTTACATGATTTTTTATTTTTTTTTAAGATTGTGGATGTGTGATAACAATTCTTATGAGCTATATTTAACAAGACACACTTGCACTTTGTTATACTGTCCAATGCGTGGACTTACTACCATCCTTAGCATATAGCTGGCATATATCCTGTACATACGTATTTCAATATGCGGTATGTCAAAACTTGTGGGTACACTAAGATTTTAGAAAAGCTTTTTAGTGCATTTGAGGATGGTGACGTATGCAAACTGTATTTGCTGTCTAATGCACTAATGAATGGTAGGAATGGTAGGAAAGAGAAATATTTCAAGTTAAAGTAGTTTGTTTACACACGCTTGATCTTCAAAACTCTTTTTGAAAAAATAATCTGTCAGTGTTTCGAATTTTGTGAGTTAGGAACAATCACTGAGAACTTCTTCAGATAATGTGAAAGTTAACATAGGGGAGCTTTCCCATCAGTCAATATCTTACAATAATGTTGCAGGATCTAAGAAAAACATAGGGCTTTTGTGGCATAGAAAGAACAGTAACATTGTCAGTGCCAGTAACATATATGCATGTTGTCTAGATTTCCTAGGATTTTATTTTGCAGTGGAAACATACTTATATACTGAAGAAGTCAGAGCTTGATTCTGTGAACTTTATTCATACAAACACATCTTCAAAGTGAATGGATCTACTTGACTGGAGAAAAATTAGAAGTCTGAACATACATGTTAAAATAAAATAATCTAAGCACAACCGTGGTATTTCAAACTACTAAATGCTTTATGGTCATCAACTTTTCCAAAATTCATCAATCTCTACAATCCTTCTACTTCATAAAAAGCTGAACAAACCCAACTCCAACCCAAAACAAAACAAAACTCCACCCCCAATTCTTTAGAAAATATTTAATATCCTAATTGCTCATCTGCAGAATGAGTGTCTGACCAAAGCATAAACTGTTGCATCACTGTGACTGAAATACTAAAGTCATTCCATAAAAGGTGTCCTTTATTCAGTTATTTCCTTCTTTAGTTGTTTTACTTCTTAAGGATAGGTTTCTGCACTTTGCAGCCCTGTGATGCATTGTGTTTCCATAGAAGCCTGAAGATGTCAAGTCAATGCACAAAATAATATCTTAGTAATTTTTAATATGTATGAATTTAGATGGTAGGGTATTGCTTTCACTGCAAAGAATGTACATGGGCAGATGAGGTTTGGCTTCATTCGTTCAAGTCTCAACTATGCAGCCCAAAGTAAAAAGTCAATTTTTCATAACGTCTGCAGGATTTCAGGTAGATCTTACTTACACAGAAATCTGCAAAGTGAGCTTTATTTTAATGTGAAACTCATGTAATTCTCATATTGATCTTCTTTGTGTTCTGTTTTTTATTGTAATAACTCAGTAGAACAGCCTTAAATTGGTTCTGGCCTGTCATAAAATGACATCAGGAAGCTGAGCTTGACATAAATTCCAAGGGCAGACCATATTTAATTGCTTCCATAAACACACAAAGATTAAATTAGCAAAGCTGGTGTAGGTTTTTTGGTTGTATGTACTTTAACTAAATACTGAAGGATAAAAATGGAAACCAGCAATAGTCAGGAAGCCCATGGGTTTTAATTTATGTTGTTGGCCATGAGCATCAAAGAAAAATTGGATCTTTGAGATGTTTCTTTACGGATAACAATTCAGCCCTAAATTGCTTGCTACAAGAGAAACATCATGAAATGCCAAAGCCTAGCTAAGCATGCAGTAATGGAAAAAGTATTTTTATTGCTGTTTGAATAATTTTTTAAAGTGCTTTAATAGAAAATAATTTATCTGAATTAAAAAGAAGTTAAAAGTAAGTTGAAATAAATTCTGAACATTGTGCAGAAAGTCATACTTCAGGTGTCACCATTTAGAGTGGGTGACAATAAACAGAGTGACAGATGCTCTCTATTAACCCCCGCCCTCCCCACCAGGGAAAAGGAAAAGGAGGAAAAGGGAGAGAGAAGCTGGAAAATTAAAACTGCTTTACTAATAACACTAATAAGAGAAATTATGCAAAATATACAAACCCAATATTGAGTCTCCCACATGATCACAGAACTACAGATGATCACAAAATTCCATGCCACAAGGGCTGGTGGTGTGCCAGTGGCTACCAGGCAGCCACACCTGGTCTGGACTCAGCAGTAGACAGGAACTGGATTCAGGAATGCACACACTGGAACTGGGATCAGGATCACAGGCAGGACAATGGGCAGGGTCCTCCTCAGAAGCTGTATGTAAACAGGGAGAGGTCCTCATGATCCCTCAGCTTTAAACTGCGGAAGACGTGTATGGCATGGAATACCTTGTTGGTCTATTTGGCTCATCAGTTCTGTCCACCACTCCCTACGAGTACAATCCTTTCACAACTTGTGGAATATAAGACGTCTATCAGTGACCTTGGATGCCATGGAAAGAAGGGTAGACACGGGCCTTTTCTGCATTCCATTCCTTCCATTAGCTCAGTCAAACTGTAAACATCAGGTGTTATCAGCTCTGGAGCGAACACAGTCTGAAAAACATGCAGCCAACTTCAGAAAAATGCAGTTACTGAGAAGAACTTAGCTGAAAGGAAAATACAGTAGAATTCATCTTGTTTTAACCAAAACCAGGACAAGGCCACACAAATAAATGCTACAAAGCAGACTGGTGCTTAACATGCTGACTATTTCTCTGTCCATTGCAAAAAGGAATTAACTGCAGTGTCGAAAGATTGAAGACTATAAAACAGGCTAGAAAAGGAAGGTGTTTCTTTACACCAGAAGTTCAGATTGAAATGTCTTTAGTCTGAATGTTAAAAGACACATGTTTGGTCACCAAAAAGAGGCAGACAGCAAAGAAGGTACAGGCCTGTGCTAGAAGTACTGGGGCAGAACAAATGCATTTCTTGTTTATTAAGACACAGTTTTGTAAGGATTCTTTGAGTGGTAAGTCAGGGCAACAACCCAGTCTGATCTCCACTGACCAGTGTAGCAGAAGAGGGCTAGTGATATTCTTTTTGCTAGTTACTTGATAAAATTTTTTCATCATTAATTTTTTACAGTGAGCCTTTTTCTATTTTCTAACCTCAGGCAACTGCTCCTTGTTACAAGGAACACCTGCATGTTTAAGTGCGCCAGAAACCTGGACTGGTGTGTTTCTAACTTTGCTCTGTGGTTTTTGGCTTTACACTTACTAAGGTCACTTGAGACAGAGAAGTCAGGAGTAGGGACCAGCCATAAGACAACATTCTTACACATGTGTACTGTAATAGAGACAACAGTGGAATCGTATTTGTAATTTTTGCTCAGGGCTTATTAAGTTTACTAGAATTAAAAAGTATATTTGTAGCACATTAATTAAGCCAAATGAAAAACTCAGGTTGCAGCCAAACTTTTTTTTCTTCCAATGTGTGTTCTCAGTTGCCTATACTTAAAAATGGTTTCATTGAGATTCTCATATATGAACTTTGAAGTGTGGCATCTGCTTTTACTCATATAGACCAAACGCAGCCACTCAAAGGTATCTAGGGTAGCTGGGTGTTTCCTGGTGTCCCAGTATAGATCACACTACACAGATCACATTGTTGCGCTTCATGCCTACAGGTGTACTTTCCGTGCCAGGCTGATAGCTAAAAATAAGCAGAGTATGGCACTCCTACTCTGAATAATAGCTTCTGCTCAATTGAGTGTAATTTTGTTTCATCTTTTTCAGGGCTACCAGTACAACTCGTGGGAGTCCAGCGGCGGTCTACGAAGATGATTAGGGGCCTAGAGCACCTTTCTTATGAGGAGAGACTGAGAGAGCTGGGTCTGTTCAGCCTGGAGAAGGCTGAGAGGTGATCTCATTATATTTATAAATATCTCAAGGGTGGATGTCAAGAGGATGGGACCAGACTCCTTTTGGTGGTGCCCAATGACAGGATGAGGGGCAACGGGCACAGACTGAAGCACGGAAGGTTCCATCTGAATATGAGAAGAAACTTCTTTACTTTGAGGGTGCCAGAGTACTGGAACAGGCTGCCCAGAAAGGTTGTGGAGTATCCTGCTCTGGAGACATTTAAGACCCGCCTGCACACATTCCTGTGCAATCTGCTCTAGGTGAACCTGCTTTAGCAGGTGGGTTGGACTAGATAATCTCCAGAGGCCCCTTCCAACCCTGACCATTCTGTGATTCTGTATACTACTTTGAAAGAACGGCTATCATAGCTGTTGGACTAGGTACAACACAGAAGGAATAAACTGTGGGATGATGGCAGAAGACCCTTGGAAAGATTAAATTAGACTATTTCTCTAAGCAGTTTTCCTATTCTGTGCAATTTGAAACATTATTTTCATATTTACTCTTAATGTCTTATATTGTATTTGATGTAGTTTTAACTAAAGAAATTAACTTAATTAAATTTTGCTGTACAGGTATTTGCTTTAATTAGCCAATGAAGAATGTGGAAGACTAATGACAAATTGAAAAGGATTGAAGATTTACAACAAATACTCAGGGTATAAAAAAATAAGCTCTGTGTTGTGAAACTCGGCAAATAAAAGATTTTTAGGAGCTGCCCTTGTCACAGACTAAAAGCATCTACATGAAGCAAAAACTTCTGGTGTCAATGAATGAAAGCATAATGGTATCTTGGCTAGAAGTTGAAAATTGTCCAAATGAAATCAGAAACAGTGTACTTATTTTCTCAGTGAAGTCATTGGCAGTTGAAATAACTTGTCGAGGAAGTGGTAGATTTTTTTAATTGCTAGGTAAAAAAAACCTCAACCTTCATCTATTTCTGAAAAGATATTGTCTATCTCAATCAGAAATTACAAAAGCTATTGTAATAACTTTTGTTGGTATGTTAATAGCATCTTGAGAGGAGTCCTCATCAAAACAATTGTGCTGGCATTCAGAACCATGAATCAGCTTCTGTTTAAATATTTTTTTTCCATTTGTTCCAGCTCAAAATAATGTTTACTCACTAGATTTTGGGAATATTACAATCTAATGAGTCATGCTCATGATTTTTCTGCTTTATTATTTGAGGAATAATTTCTAACCAACTAGCCAAGGACTAAAAGCACAATTCTCAACTTTTATGGCTATAAATAGGTTCCTCAAATTGGATTGGATTTTAATTTTGCAGTGCGCATTTTGAGATGGTTATGAAAAAGAATTAGATGAAAGACTAATACATGTGATTCAGCAATGTTTTAGAAATTAAAGTTTCATATGACGTATTTTTGAAACAAACTCTACCAAGTAGTGACTTTTTTTTCAGAATGGAAACTGGCAGAGGGAATTACAAATCTGTGAACAGAATATTTCTTTAATATTCTAATTTATTTTCCTTTTCAGAATAGTTATCAACTGTATCATGTAAATTATCAGTGGGAACAGGGTATCTTAAATGTTAGTTTTACTGTCAGAAACTATGCCCATCCAAAAAAAAAGTGATGTAGGCACAATCTTTGTTGCTATTCATCATAAACATATGAGTTGTAGTAATGTGTTATGAAAAGTTACAATAAAAACAATAATGGAAAAAGTCCTATGGAAATTTCTTCATCAAAACTGTTGTATCTATATATTATTTGAAAAAAGCGGATAAACTTGAAAATACAGATGGGGACTGAAAATAGTTAAACTATATTCTTTCTAGCTCATGCAGCAGTTCAGTTAATAACAGTAATATAAAATGTAAGTGGAATATTATAGTTGTTTTTGTATACATTGACTGTGACACAATACCAAGCTGTATAACTGGAACATTTTTAGTTCAGTCTAATAACGATATACAATTTTCACTTCAGCACTGGGGCAGCATTTAGTCAAAATCAGATTACTTAAATAAGAGGTTCTATTTGCACTTTTTTCAATATTGTGTAATAATCCCGTTGCAATAATTTTCTTGACAAGCAATGGCCAAGAGTAGGTGTGCACAACTGGGCTTGCATGTAGCTGTTATCTCACTAGCATTTGAGTCCTTGAGAACCAAACAGAGGTCTGCATCATTTCAGGATTTCCTATTGGCTTGAGAGGCTTGTGATGTCACCCACAGGACAATGAGAAAGGCAGGAAGATTGAAGAAGCAGCATGTGGCAAATGAACACAACTGATTTCTGTTCCTCTGTGGCAGGTCTGTTGAGTTTGAAAAATGCTCTCTAAGGAGTGTCCAGCTTTTAGAAACCATTCTGGTTTCTAGAAAAAAAGAGCTATTGTTGTGAAAATAGACTAAGGGAGAGTGATACAGAAAATGGAAGTAGGGTAAGAATAAGTTGTGTTTGTGTAGTTTCTGTTTTATTTACTTATTTACATACATATTTACTTGTATATTTATCTCTAGCTGAGTATCATTTATATTGCTCAAGATTCTCACCATTTCTAGCAATTTCCGGTTATTCTGGGAGATTATTAAAGGTTATTAAAGCAGCTTTACTTTTTATTGTACATTAAGGACTTCCTACCCAACAAATAGAATGGTATTAAAAATAAACATTTTGTTAGATCAACACAAACTCTCAGCACAAGCCATTCTGCTATTTTCTTTTGACAGCAGTTAGACAGAAAGGCTTTTCCATAGAGTAGATGTAAGAAGAGTGAAAAGTAGAGTCTGAGAATTTCATTTTTAAAAGAAAATAACAGTCCTACATAGACTGTCAGTCCATACATAGAATGGCAGTGTTTGGTTGTGGGTTTTTTTTGTCGTTGGTGGTTTTGTTTGTTTGTTTGTTGTTTTTGATTAAGTTTACATCATGAAAATAACTATTATTGAATGTATTTGAAATCCATTTGTAAAGAACCCACATATAATAAACCAGTCAAATTTGGTTTTTAATGTTCATGGTGTAGTATGCTGTATCATGGGCAAAGCTTCCTCTTTTTTCTGCATTGAGGCATACCTCTGAGTTCATCATGGTAAGGGCAAAGATTCTGTCATTGCAGCTTTTTCACTTCTTGGTATTCCAGAAGGGATCCCCTATAAATGCCAGGAATCATTGTGGCAAATTTGTTATGCCATGACAAAATTCAATAGAAAAACTTAGAGGAGGAGTGGGGTCAGCAGAACTGCTACCTTGCACTTCCGAAAGGCAGACTTTGACCTGTTTAGGAGGCTGTTTGGCAGAGTCCGTTGGGAGGCAGGCCTGAAGGGCAGGGGAGTCCAGGAAGGCTGGTTGCTCTTGAGGAAGGAAGTCTTAAAATTGCAGGAATAGATAGTCCCCATGTGACAAAAGAAAAGCCAGTGGGGAAGAAGACCAACCTGGCTGAACGAAGAGCTTTGGTTGGAACTCAGGAACAAAAAAGAGAGTTTATGACTTCTGGAAGAAGGGGAAGGCAACTCAGGAGGACTACAGGGATGTCATGATGTTATGCAGGGAGAAAATTAGATGAGCCAAAGCCCAACTAGAGCTTGATGTGGCAACTACTGTAAAAGGCAACAAAAAATGTTTCTATAAAAATGTGATCAAAAAAATGAGAGGTAAAGAGAATCTCCATCCTTTAGTGGATGAGGACGCAAACATAGTGATAGAGGATGAGGAAGAGGATGAAGTGCTAAATGCCTTCTTTGCCTCAGCCTTTAATAGCAAGACCAGTTGTGCTCCAGGTATACAGCCCCATGAGCTGGAAGAGAGGGATGGGGAGCAGAATGAAGCCTCCATAATCCAAGGGGAAATGATTAGTGACCTGCTAAACCACTTAGACTTGCACAAGTCTATGGGGCCAGATAGGATCCACCCAAGGGTTGTGAGGGAGCTGGTGGAGGTGCTCACCAAGCCACTTTCCATCATGTATTAGCAGCCCTGGCTAACCAGGGAGGTCTACCCAGTTGACTGGAGGTTAGCAAAAGTGATACTCATCTACAAGAAGGGCTGGAAGGAGGGTCTGGGGAACTACAGGCCTGTCAGTTTCACCTTGGTTGCCAGGGTAGATAATGGAGCAGATAATTTTGAGTGCCATCATGTGACTCATACAGGACAACCAAGTGACCAGACCCAGTCATTGTGGGTTTATGAAACGTAGGTCCTGCTTGGCTCACCTGATCTCCTTCTATGATGAGGTGATGTGCTTAGTGGCTGAGGGAAAGGCTGTGGATGTTGTCTACCTAGGCAGGCTGGATCGATGGGTTGAAGCCAACTGCAGGAGGTTCAAGAAGGCCAAGTGCCAGGTCCTTCACCTGGGTCTCAACAACCCCATACAATGCTACAGGCTTGGGGAAGAGTGTCTGGAAAGCTGCCTGGCAGAAATGGACCTCGGAGTGTTGATCAGCAGCCAGCTGAGCATGAGCCAACGGTGTGCCCAGTTGGCCAAGAAGGCCAAAAGCATCCTGGCTTGTATTCAGAAATAGTGTGGTCAGCAGGACCAGAGAAGTAATCATTGCACTGTAGTTGGCACTGGTGAGGCCATACCTTGAATGCTGTGTTCACTTTTGGGCCTTTCACTACAAGAAAGTCTTTGAGGTGCTAGAGTGCATCCAAAGAGGAACAATGAAGCTGGTGAAGGGTCTGGAGCACAAGCTGTATGAGTGTCTGAGGGAACTGGAGTTGTTTAGCCTGGAGAAAAGGAGGCTGAGGAGAGACCTTTTCTCTCTCTACCTGAAAGGAGGTTGCAGCGAGGAGGATGTCGGTCTCTTCTCCCAAGAAACAAGTGATAGGGTGACAGGAAATGGGCTCAGGCTGTTTAGATTAGAGGTTTAGATTGAATATTAGGAAAAATTACTTCATGGAGAGGGTTATCAAACATTGGAACAGGCTGCCCAGGGAAGTGGTTGAATCACTGTCCTTGGGGGTATTTGAAAGATATATAGGTGAAGTTCTTGGGGACATGGTTTAGAGATGGAGTTGGCAGTGTTGGATTAATGGCTAGACTCAATGGTCTTAAGGGTCTTTTCCAACTGAAATTATTCTGTGATTTGATGATTCTATGATTTGATGATTAAGGCACATAACAATTTCTCTTATTTTTTCCTTCATTGGTATTTTTTTTTCTTTAAACCAGTGTCACAAGAAAAGACTAGAATTGTTCTCTACTGCCATGAAGTTGCAGGTTCCTATAAATCCATATAGGGTGAGTTTAGCCTGTCATGCAAATGCTCAGGAGAAATAGGTACAAAGCTCAGCTAAAATAGTTGAAAAGTAACGCAAAAAGAATGACTAGGTCATACATTTTTACTTTTTACAGGTATTTGTAGCTTTAAGCAGTAGGAGACTTCCTTTCTAACCTCGGTTCAAACACTGGTTTGAAGCATGACAGGTTTTTGTGCACTCTTTCATGCAATAACCATGAGTCCCCTTTAGTATCACAGTATCACATTATGC
>VWYH01008995.1:0-13987 GCA_013399365.1 Pampusana beccarii
GGTGCATGACCAGAGCACTGCGCTCACTCTTAATCGGTCACAAATCCAGGGACATTGGCTACCTTCTACAAGGATATAGACACTATGTGTAGGACTCAAGAGTGTGGCCTAGACCTGGGCAGAGTATGACAATGGTGAGCGAGTGGTGCTGAAACGTTGGTTTTCTTCCTGCCTTTTAGAGCAACGGAGCAAGACATGGGTAGATCAGACGATTACGTTCCAGTAATCAGCCACAAATCCAGAGGCACCTGTTTACCTTCTACAAGGATATAAATGCTAATTTAAGGAATGAAGAGTCTGTCAGAGGCTTCAGGAGTGGATGACAATGGTGAGCGGGTGTGGCTGATCTCTTTTTATTCTCCTTTTACAGCCGCAGACCTAGATGAATGTGACTCAGACTATTTCGCACTCCTGTAATCAGCCACAAATCCAGAGATAACTGTCACGTTCTACAGAGATGTGCACACTAAGTTAAGGAATCAAGAGTCTCTCAGACTCCCTGGTGGTGGGTGACAATGGTGAGCGAGGTGGCTTATCCTTTTTTGTTTATGCTGCCTTTTCTAGCCACAGGCCCAGTGGGGGCAGAAGTAGACCATGGTGCAATCCCCCATCATCCACAAACCCAGGTACCTCTGCTACCTTTTATAACGGTATGAAAGCCAAGTTAAGGAATCAAGACTCTGGCAGATAAGTGGGCAGTGATTGACTGTGTTGAGCAATGGACCCCAGTTGAGGGTTTTTTTATTGTCTCTCTGAGCAACAGATCGATAAAAGGGCAGGGCCAGACTTTGGCCTTTACCGCTCATTGGTGACACAGCTAGAGAGGTCTCCTGCCTTCTACAAGTATATATACGCCAAGTTAAGTAATCAAGAATCTGTCAGACTCCTGGGCAGTGGTTGACAGTGGTTAGCAAGTACGCCAGCCCCTCTGTTTTTTATCACACATTTTAAAGCCATGGGTCTAGGTGAGCACAGCTGGGATAAGACTATGCCGTTCTCTGGTCCTTGGTCACTGCTCCAAAGAGATCTGCAACCTTCTGTAATGAGACTGAGTTATGGTATCAAGAGTCTGGCAGAGGTTTGGGCATGCCTTGGCCATCGTGAGCAATCATGTCTGTGTCTTTGTATTTTATCCTTCATTTCACAGTCATTGCCCAGAAAGGGTCAAGACCAGACCACAGCCATAGACCTGGAGAGATTTGCTGCCTTGTACCAGGGTGTTGACATTAAGTTAACGTATTCAAAAGTGTGGCAGAGGCCTGGTCAGGGTTTACCCATGGTGAGCAAGGGTTACTGCCCATTTTATTTTTATCCTGCAGGAGCATTAGCAGACTATGTTGAACTATTTTCTTAATCAATATAGGCTAAGAAATATGCTGCTGTCTACAAGGACACTGACACTAAGTTATCAAGATTCTCGCAGAACCCTGGGCATTTTTGACAATGGTGAGCCAGGGTGGCTGCCCTGTTTTGTTTTGTTTTTTTTTTATCCTGCCTTTCACAGCCACAGCTCAGAAAGGGTCAGGACCAGACCCTGGTGCACCTCTGTAATCAGCCACAAACCCTGGGAGGTCTCTTACCTTTTACAAGGATATGGATACTAATTTAAAGTATCAAGAATCTGGCAGAGCCCTGGGTAGTGGTTGACAATGGTGAGTGAGGATGGCTGCCTTTTTGTTGTTTATATTGCATTTAACAGCTGCAGGCCCAGACAGGTGCATGACCAGACCATGGTGAACCCTAGTTTTCAAGAATCTGGGCTGAGAGATATATTGTCATCTACAAGGATGCTGACATCAAGTTTAGGCATCAAGAGCATGGCAGAGTCCTGGACAGGTGTTTCCCATGGTGAGCAAGGGTGGCTGCTTGCTTTGTTGAGTATGCATGGAGTGCACAAACTGAAACACAAGTTCTATCTCAATATGACTAGTATCTTTTTTACTTTGAGGGTGATTGAGCATTGGAAGAGGCTGCCCAGATAGGTTGTCATGTCTTCTTCTCTTGAGATTTTAAACGACTCCCTGGATGCATTCCTGTGAGATTTGTGAACCTTCTTTAACAGGGGGTTTTGATGTGATGATCTCCAGAGGTCCTTTTCAGCTACGATTCTGTGATTCTGTGATTTTAACTCCATACCTTATCTTTCATTTCTAATTTCAGCAAGACTATAAAAAGAAACGAATATTTGATATACATATTAAGCACACGTATATTTCAATCTATTATTTTAATTTCTAAAGGGATTTTTTTCTGTTCCTTGAACAGGCTTTTACTAAACCAACTAGTTTTCTATATCTTATTTAAGTGCTATGAGAATACTGATTTATGATAGAGTGGCACGTATGTCTTGGGATTACAGGTATGTATTGCAGCCAAGCAATGTAACAACTAGATTGCGGTCCCTTTACAATTTTTATGTTGTCCTTTTCAATCTAGGCAATTAAAACCACTAAGCACTCCCATTAGGATTTACTACTTAAACTGGTATTGCCCATAAAAGCAAGGATATGGAAAACATTTCAAATATTAGTAAAGTCCCTCTTTTTAAATTCTTGAATTTCCTGAGAGCTGTACTCAAATATTCTTTGAATTCCAAGGTTCTCTTTGCAGCACATTTGAGCTTGAAAAATACTGCAGTATATGACTTCTTAGTAACAAGTATTTAAATCCTCATGGGAATGGAAACTGGAATCTGTGTATCCTCCATCCTTACATACAGAGACACTTTCATTTTCTCCCTCAATTACTGATGAAAAAAAAAAAAAAATAATAGGGTGTTCTTTAGTTGTTCTTGCTGAGCAATGCAAATACCATGAGAACAAAGTGCAGATGACAATAAAGTTTCCTGTACTTTCAGCTCTATAGTAACAGAAATAGTATCATTACTCAACGTTCAGCTTTCTTGCCACCATCCTTAATACAATTCCAGGTCAATAAACACACCATGAAAAAGAAGGAATTCGTGGAACGCTGGGGCACAGAGGTGAGCAGGAAGGAACTATGATCTTGTTCAAAGTTCTGTGATGAAGTTGCCTTGGCAATATTATTTTTAGTGTCTGATAATTCTATGTGATGTACTTTAAAGAATAAAATAAATAATCTTCTTTTAAAAGTTTTCTTAAATAATATTTTAAAATGTAATTGCCTGCAGAAGAGGAAGGTGTAGCAGATTCTACACTGCACTGGTAGACAAAGCTAGTAGTTTTTGTCTTTAATTCAGGCTGGTAAATGCGCTGAATCTAGCAGATGGTGTGCAATCAGGAATTCACATTCACTAAAAGTAGATTCGGATCTTGCACATCTTGCGGTTCACTGATTCAAACATTTTCAGTAGTGAGCTGGACCCTGTTGTTGTTTTCTTTTTCTTTTTTTTTCCCTAGAAGATATCAAGCCAAAGATGGAAGGATAAAAAGAGTCTTTGTTCAAGGTTAAGTTCAATTGTCTTTACTGCAGCATTTCAGAAGTTTTTGAAACAGTAAGAAAGTATGAGAGTTTGCAGTTTTACGATTCTTCAAGAGTATTTCATGAATAATTCACACTTTCTATGCACATTTTTTAGTCGTGACTTTACACATTTTTTACAGAAGGACTGTATTGCCTTAGCTGCATGTTTACGCTGAATAATTCCATATAGTTTAAATTCAGCAGTGAGCTACAGCGTAGTTCTTTTAATTTGAGATATCAGAAAACACATGCTGAATTGAGAGTGCAAATTAAATGGCATAAAGTCATTATAAAAGGACCTTTATTAGAAGACATGTCAGGCCTCTGAACCTGTCTGCTGGGAAATCAATTGGGAAGTTGCTTGAGAACCTGCATACTTAAGCAGCTAATAAAAGTATTTTGTTTTTTCCTTATGGCAAAACTGGCTCCTGAGTGTATGCCATATATAAGGTGCTTGAATTACATAAGTTCTCAATTGAAATAACTTAAAATATGTTTCCCCTGGTTATTAATGTCCTCTCACTTGTAGCAGCAGTCACTCATGACCACACACGAGCATAGGGTGCTCTAGCATTTCCTCATTTAGGAGGGTTTGGCTAATAAATATGACCTTTTAAGTCTATCACTTATCACATATCAGTTGTGGGAAGACAGCTAAAATATCTTTCCTTCAAGATCTCTATAAGCTGAAAAAGAGCCTTGAGGCCAAATAAAAATCAAGAAATATATTAATTTAAGTAAGTGGAATGCCAGATGACTAAGATGGTGAACTTATTTCTGGTTTCTAAATATCAAAGATATGATCTCAAATGTGAAGCTAATAACAGAACTCAGAGAGGTTTAGAAACTAAGTTCTATTCAGCTGCCATAGCAGATGTGTTCTTGCCCTCTTGGATGGTACAGATTATCCTACCTGGTCTCCTGCCACAGACCCCTCAATCCTGCCACGCCAGAAGTATGCTCATCTTTTCTAAGCCCTGTTTCATACCTGTGCTGGTGCCATGCAGGTGCTTCAGATAACCAAGGGCTTTTAAAATATTACTCGGATGCCTCAGTTTTACCTGTTTCTACAAATGTCTACACAGCTGGATGTACAAAGACCTGTAAGTGGTGGATAAGCTCTCCTAAGACTGTTTTATGCAGTCGTTGAAAGAAAGAGTTGAAGTCCCTCTCTTCTGAGTCAAGTGATCTGTTCACTGGGGCTTATGAGTTATAGCCCCTTTAAAATTTTGCCTCCAGTCAGTGGTTCTTCACTTCCTGCTGTAAAACAGAAGAAACTCAACTGTAGAGTTAGAATGTAGCCCCTATGTTTCGAGAAGACTTATGATTGATGACCTATATAAAGTATGATCTCAGTCTGGAAATGCCAAGGATGTAGGTGGTGGAATGCTTACCCTGAGGATCCCCATCCTATATCCCATTTTCTTAGGAGCATAAAGTTTCCTCAGCTTTCTGAAAGTAAGGATTTAAGCATAACAATCAAACTTCACATCAAATTTGAACACAGTAAGCTGCCTTTTTGCCAGTTGTTTGTGTGGGGTTTTTTTGTTTGTTTATTTGTTTGTTTTTTTCACAAGAAAACATGATGAAAAAATCAGGGTCAATTATGGAGAAGATGCTTTAAGGTTCCAGCTTGTACTCTATTATTCGTAAAGTTTGTATCCTTTTGCTTTGTGGCCTCCAATTCTCCTTCAGTCTCTAGACATTCATGCTGTTGAAGACCAGGATAATACACTTTGGTTTAAATCCAGAACTTTGATTTTCACCTGCACATATCGGGTTGGCTGGGAGGAGTCATCAGTGTGTGGTGCATGGGCAATAACTGAGTTTAGCCTAGTCACTGCTTGCAAAGGATATTGCAGAGGAAGTACAAATGTAGAAACCTGCCCCAGTGCCAGAAATGCTATCAAACAGAATTTACCTGCTTGCATGATTCAAATTGTTTGTGTTCTAGATCAACCTTAATCAAGGAACATTTTTATGCTTTCATAGAAGTCATTTCTGTTCATAAAAAATAGACTGTGCATAGACTGTTAGCTTTCAACATACCAAGGCACTTTTCAGGGGAAAAACAGACTTTCCTGAGAGGAGTGATAATCCTGTAATCACAGTCATTATACTGCATTAGTGTTGTTGAACTGTGAAGTCTTAATCACAATCCTTTCCTCTCTTACTTCCTTAGACTGTAAAATTTAAATATCCTCTAACCTTTCCCTCCGTCCTCCTCCTTCCTTCCTTCTTTTCTTTCTGTTTTTCTATCTTTCACTAAAAAATGGTATCAGATATGCGACTTCTTTAAATGTAACCAAATATGAAAAAATGTGTATTGTTACTATGAATTATTGCATTTAAAGGTAAATGACACCATATCTCACTGGTATGTTTATCCATGTATGCACATGTGCATACATGTCAGAGTTGAATACACAGAGGAGGCAGTTTAGCAAAAAAGTAATTTAATAAGATTTGTTGTGCATGTTTAACTTACATTGCTATAATTTGTGATTAAATTGGAAAAATTCCAAAGAAAAAAATATAAATCTATGAAAGAGGGAGTGACATCTTATTATTAGATGAACTTGTGCTGTAATGGAATTTCGAACCACTAGTTTTCTATTTTCATGTAGCAAAAACTGTATAAAACTATTCTGAAAAGGAATTTTTAAGAAAGAATTTTTAACTGGTGACTTTGAGGTTAATCTGAACAATATAGAGGGAAAGAGGCCTGTTTCTACTTTGTGTTGTTTAATAGATTTCAAATTGATGTCTGATAAAAAAATACAATGTTTTTGAAAAAACATTTCAAAGATTCAGAGATGGAAATTAGACTTACCATCATGTTTGAAGGCCTCTGAAAGGTGGTAGAGGTTTGTTGGGGAGTGATAATGTTGTGGAGCTCCTCTCCAACCTGGTGAAGATACACTTCCTAATGAAGGACTGCTTAATCGTGGTCTGTTCTTTGAATTAAATGAGGCTAAAGATGAACTACCAGATTTGATTCTTAGGATAGCAGCATATGATGTGGGGAGACCAGGAACAGCTTCCGAATATTCTGAAAAAAAAAGAAAAAAAGAGTGAGCACTGAATAAAAATATAGTCCATCACTTTTCAAAACAGTATTTATTTATGAATTTAAAAGGTGGAAAAATATTTATCTGTAAAAGTAGTGTCAGAGACACATTGGATTCCATAAGGGACTCAGCTTCTAGACAGAACTAGGCAACAGAATAGAGCTCTAAGACAAAAAATTGCTCTGCAGTTTATACATAATATAAAAAAATTAGGTGGTTATTAAATTTGTTATTTATGTTGATATTAATTTACAATATTTTAAGTTCTATTTATCTAACCTTAATTCACTAGTAGAAAAGTGTTTGCCAAGCCACCATCTTTTCTTCGTAGCTTTTGTATATACTTTGTTGATGCAGTGCAGAAGCTGCTAAATGTGCTCTTCATTTCAACAATTTGTGGGCAAATCAAGTGGGCTAGCTGAAAAGCCCAGGAGCCCCCATATGCACAAAAACCTCTCCCCAAAACATGCACACGTCAAAGTCACTTCCCTTTCTGTCTCCGCAACTTCCTTTTTTTTTTTTTTTTTTTTTTTTTTTTTTTTTTTTTNCTTAAAATTTCAGTGTCTAAAAATAAAGAATAGAGCCCGAGTTTTTGGTCCTTGTATAAATGCCAAATAAAAGATAAATAAATATATTATATTACTAGAGCAGATAAAAATATCACTCAGAAGCAAGCTAAACTGTTGAAGTCAATAGCCCTTAATATGCAACAGTCTTAAGGAGGTGAGAAGAATTTTTAAAGATATGTTCATATAGATGAGCAAAGGGAGTCAGACTGCATATCAAGCGCATATGAGGGAACTGGTTTTTGGGAGGACAGCAAAAGTGGCTGGTAGAAAAAAAGATAATTGTTGTGTCATCTTCACTGATGATAAATATTTATAAATTGGACATTCTTCACATTGGCATAATATGAATAATGAAAAATTATGAATGTTCAACAAGTTGGAATAGCAGCAAACTCAATTGAAATAAAATCTCTTCAAAATACTAGGTCACAGCCTTACTGGAGAGCTTTTGGAAAAATATTCTAAGCATAAATGTAGTTTGGATAAGGGATTAGACTCTCTAACACAGTTTACATCAGAGGATGGAAATGCTTGGTGTCAGGAGAGCTGATCACTTGGGCACTGTGGGGCTCCTCACAGCTCAGATCTTCTGATAACCCCAGGTGTTTCTCATACCCTTGTGGAATAATTACTGAGGGAGCAAATTATTGAAACTAATTATCGAAAGTACACTTATTGAAAATAAAGTTGTATCCACATCCTCAACACATAAAGCAGCCCAGCCCCCCCACAATCTGGCCTACATTCTTGGATATCAGTATAATGGGGGAGCTCATTGTGCTGGCACCAAGGAGAATGGAAGGTGGAGCAGTGTGGAGGTACCGTGGCCAGGTTCTGTGCATGAGGCAGGCACAGGAACTAGATGGTGCTGTGCACATAGCTGCTGTCAAATACAAGACAAATATTGCATTCCATCCAAAATGCTAGTCGCTGAGCTAGCAGTTGTGGCGAGATTTGTCCTGTGGATGAACTTTGTTCATTATAATCTCACTATAATACCAAAACGCACCTCCACCCCAACAGATACCTGCTGCCATCATGCCCCCCTGCTTCTTTGAGCATGCTCTCTGAATTATAAGTTTATGCCTTTAAAATTGAAGTGAGAGAATTTTACACCAATCAATAACAAAGGTATGTATGACTAGAGTCACTCAAGCTCCACCTAAACATAGAAAATAGTATGAAATACCCTAACAACAGGAGAAAGTTAGGGAAGACACCATCAATGAGAAGTCAAGGAGACAGCATCACAGACTTCTGGGATCAGTCAATGGGCTGAACTCATCTTTCCCCCCAAAAGGATGCTTTTGGGTAAGATTTGCATGCTTGGTTATACAAAATGTTTCCCTGGGAAACTTCGACTTCAAGCTTGCATTTGTAATTATATTAGTAGCACCATATAGTCATCTTAGAATATTTGGTACCAAAGTGTATTTTTGCAGTCAGCATATTTTATCAATGGCAATCTAAAAGAACTTGTACCTGTTGCTTTAATAAATCTCATTATCTATGGATCTAGTTGTGAGAATCCCTCGTTGGATGCTCTCAGACTTATAGTACATATTATACTATTAATGAATCTGTGCAAGTGTATAAATTCAAGGACCATGACCTGACCCCATGCTATTGGTTAATCCGTAATCATGTGAATTCAACGTAACACCGGACAGGCTGTTGAGCACGATCAGACTCACAGTGCTGACTTGAGGTCATTTTGGTTTAATTTGGCATCACTCAGAAGCCAAGCTCAGCTGTTACCTGCCCCCAGTGATATACTGAGGACAAGCTGGTACACAAGGGGGTTGAGTTTCTGCCAAATTAACCCTTTTAATGCAACAACTTTCCGTGGAAATGCTGCAGGAAATCTGGAAACAGGCAGATTGGTACGCAGTCCTGTTTTTATCTCACGGAGCTTGGTTGTGGCCAGATTGTAGCTGGTTACAAGGATGCAAGGCACCATGCAAAGCACTCTTGCTTTGAAAAGGCACCACATCTCTCTCTGCCTTTTAAACACACACATATCCTTCTGCTTCTAACCCAAGGTGAACAAATTATTTATAATCTACATGAGAAGGAAAAGGAAGCAGAAAGAAAATGCTATATTAAGAAGTGTGGTGTCACAAAACTATTTCTGTGTATATTTTTATACGTAAGTAAACAATTACATAATTCTAACAGTGATAGATATTCTGTGATACATATTCAGTGATACATATTCAGGATCCATTTCTACAGCTTAAAAACCAAACCAAACCAAACAAAACCCAAACCAAAACAGATACAAAACAAAACAAAACAAAACAAAACAAAACAAAACAAAACAAAACAAAACAAAACAAAACAAAACAAAACAAAACAAAACAAAACAAAACAAAACAAAACAAAAACAAACAAACAAAACCACCACCACCACCAACAACAACAACCCACACTGGAAACTGGAGATCGCTGTTGGGAAGACACTCCTCCAGTGTGCACACAGACATAGAAGAAATACACACTGGAAGGAATTTTACCTTCTAGTAAAAAAAATGCAGAGCTGCCTTTGGTCCAAACTTTACAACACAGCATAATAAACCTTAATAAGATTTCCAAAGGAAACATGATTGCAATCACACATATATAATCAATGTACTGTTCCTTGGGTATTTTTTCTGCAGATCCAGGCACTTTTCTGTTTTCAGCATGCTATTTTAGCTCTATGCTATTTGCCCTGTGGCAAAGTACATGGATTAGGGAAAACTTTATGTCAGTACTTTTTCAGCAAATGCTAAATACTTCATGTTACTGAAATAGTGTATCATTAGGCTGTTAAAGGTATAATATTCCTTACATATATCAGTAATAAAACTGATGTCTGAAGAATTTTTAAACTATGTAGTCCATTTGTTCACAACAGAAGACAGTTCCTTAGGTGATCTTGAGCATATCAGCTATTCTGGCTTGAGAAGATTCAAATAATTATTCCTTTGTCATTTCAGTGTGAAAATTATGAAACAGTCAAAATTGTACTATGAAATACTTTTTCTTTTTAATTGGAAGGGCACGCCAGTTTATGCGATGAGGCGTACTACAGTTCCTAGTAAGCTCGAGCTAACAAGTACTCCTGACCCAATTAGTTTGGGATCAGACTTTTCGTCACTAGAGTGAGTGTATAAACAGCTTCCAGGCAGAGGAACACATCTGGAAAAGAAGGAGATTTGTGGAGCCAGGCAAACGTGGAGGGCTAAGCAGTAAGTGGGACTGGAAAAAGGAGAATGTACAATAGCAAGACTTGCTCTTGGCTGCCTAAATTTTGCCAACATATCATGTTGCCAGACAAAAGTAAATAGAAGCCATACAGTGGTATGCAGCCTCACCTTCTGCAGAATTTTGAATTAAAGTACAATTTTTTGCTAATGTAATATTTCTTACTTTTAGGCTAGGACTCTCCTGTTCCTTTTCATGCATAACTCAATAAGCTACTCCAGTAAATAGGATTCCACAACCCTGAAATAGTTTTGACAACTTCTTTTTGCTGAAATAGTATATGTAGGTGGCTTGGTGAAATGAACTTGTTCTGTGCTGCCTCATCAAGTCAAGAAAAATATAATTCTCTTCCCACTTAAAGAGAAAAAAAAAAAAGTTTTAAAATTCTTTGTTATCTAGTTGAGTGAGGAACACTTGTGCCACAGTGGTAAATCCAGGGTTTGAAAGAACAAAGTAACCACCATGATCTCAGATGGCATGAATGTGAAGTACCATGGGAAGAAAGAGAAGGAAAAGATACAAAAGTCACTCTATGTAGTGAAAAGGTCCAGCAGTAATGGCAGTATTATGTAAGCAGGTTTCTGACCTTTCATGTTATAATTGGGGTTTTTTTGGCTGGGATTAATGATCAGTGTGAAATTTCACCCTGACTCTGGTTGCTTTGTCATGCTCATGGAGATGCTGTATCTGAATAAAGTTTGTCTTGTAAGACATAACTGAAAATGGTTAATAAATTATACATAAGCAAATATTTCTTGGTTTTTTTTTTACTGAAAGCCCATAGCCTGTGATCATTACTGACAACTAGAGCAAAAATCACACTTACCTGAAAACAAAACCTACTTCCTAATCCAAACATTTGCCTCCAGAGATTTAGACTTCTGAACTGCCTAGTTGCTGTGGCTTAATTAGAATATATTTTTATTGTAGTAATATTTACAATAAAATTATTCCTTTAATTTGGTTTGGATTAGACTTCTGAGACTTGGGAAAATAAGTTTATTTTCCATTATTTAAATACATAGTTAAGCTTGTGGAGAGCATACGTTAGTCTCAAATATGTTTTTTAGCTTCACCAGTCTACTCTTAAAATACTTGAGAAATTGAATTAAAGACCTATAGGTAGCTCTCAAAACTCTGCTGTACTAGAGTTTCACAATGAAATTATATTTTCACTAACCTCATTCTCAGAAATAACAAGAATTTGGGATGAAACATCCAAAAGGTTTTTCAGTTGCAAGCAGACACAGATATAGGCCCAAATGTTAAAGATATTGAGCAAGTAGAAACCAGACACAATAAAATCCATCATTTGAATTAGCCTTCATAGTTCTTTGCACTAGAACTACCAGATTTATAGTTATTTTAACAACAGTATGACAGTTTTAAAATAGACTCTTGTGCTGGCCTGACTGAAAATGAGTTAATTTTCTTCATGCAGTTAGAAACCTTTCTTTTTCATAGCTAGTGCGCTCATTATTTGGACTTAGTTTGAGAATAAGAGATAACACCCTAGGATAGAGTTAATGTTTTTAATTGCTCTGGTCTGACAGCCAAGGATGCTCAGAGCGCTCTGCCCACACGTGTGAGGCATCGAGGAAGGGGGGCATGGATGGGGCAGAGCTTGACTGACACCCAGGCTGGTCAATGAGAGTATTCCATTCCATTAGCGTAATGCTTCATATTTAAGGGCAGTTGGGATCTTCTGGTCTCTCTCTCAGTTCTTGACTTTCTTCACTCTCTTTGTCAGAACTGGGGGAGTTCTGTTTGGGATGTATAATTAGGCCTTTCTGCCATTTTCTGCCTTTGGGCCTTTCTGCCTTTTTTTGTTTGTTTGTTTTTCTCTTTTTCTCTCTCTGGGATCAGCTGTTTGGCACCAAGTGCTCCTTGCTGGGTCTGGCTGCTTGGTGTGGATGGAGTTCTTGAGGAATTGCAGTGAGTATCTTTTATTTTATATACTTTTCTTTCTTATATATATATTTACTAGTAGTGTATTAGTATTTTTTATTTCATTAAACTGTGTTTATCTCAATCCAAGTTCCTCCCTTCCCTTTTGGTTCTCTTCCCTATTCGGGGGAGGGTAAAGAGGGAGATGAGCGAGCGGCTATCGTGGTTGTATGGCTAGCTCGGGTTAAAACACGACAACTATATTTCTATATTATAAGTGCACATTTTCTTAAATGTGATTTCCAACAGCAAACTATGATTTGAATTAGTTTTGGTAGCTTTTTAATGAATCTGTGTCAACTCATTAAATTATTCATACATCTTTTATTATTTCCAGCATACGCTGCTCTTCAGCCTTTCTTTGGTCAGATTCAACACAATTAGGAAAAACAGCACTACAGGTAATAGAGAAACTGTCTTCTACTGATTACCTAGGGTGTTTGGTTTTTTTTCTTTTAGAAGAAGCAAAAATATGAATTTCCAGATAATCTGAAAGAAGTTTACTCCTATAAATTGTAACAGCTATGTCAGGTTAAATTTGAGTTCATTTCTTGCGTGCTGTGGGAGAACTAAGCTGACTCTGAGAGAAAGGGGATCTTTCTCCACAGCATGGCATAAGCCTATACTTATAGGACTGTCTCCAGGCACAGTCCATGAGTACAAATATAAACCACAGACACTATCATGTTATATTTTATCTGAAAGATTTGTTTCAAGAGGCACAACATATGTCAGCATAGCTCCAACAATGGTACTATGTAATTTGACCAAAATACGTTCTTTCTTCACACAGGGAAAGATGACAAGGCAAATTCGCTGAATCCATCCCCAAAACGTCTTTTAAAACTGTCTTTGTTGTGTTTGAAATCTATGGAGTGTAAAGGATTCTGACTCTTGGGGTGATGTTTTGTTTTCCTTTTTTTTTTTTTTTTTAAGTGACTCCTGGTCAGTTACTAACTCATTGACATTTCTCAACTTACCAATTAAAATGTAGTCTATCTTATAATACTTGCAAATGTGACCTTCATTTGTATATTTTTGCTAGCTAGCGTGTTTAATCAAATGTCACTAAGAATGCTAACCCATTTTTTCATTGTAACTTTTAATTACGTTGTTTCAGTGGAAGTGTTCAGTCTTCTAAGTTTATGAACATATGTGCCTTCACTCTGTAAACTATTATATGGCTGTTGCTCTTCGACTTTTTAAACAGAAGTACGTTTTCTGTCTTGTTCTGTGCATGCACATCGGTTTCCTTGATGACATGTAGCTTGGCAATAACCTGAGAGGTGCAAGAATAGTAGGAAATTGTTGATAAGGTGTTCATCCAGGGCATCTTCTTATGAGAACTGGGATTACTACTAAAACACAGCAAAATGTAAATAAATCATGTTTTCCTGATAAAGTGAGATTAACTGTAACAAAACCAAACAGAACAAAATAGAGAAAAAAGTGGAAGACAGCAGAATTTCTTGAGAAATAGTTGATGCATCTGAACATCCTCTACATACTTGTCACTCCAGTCTTCAAAAAGGGCAAGAAGGAGGAGCCAGGTAACTACAGACTGGTCAGCCTCACCTCCATCCCTGGGAAAGTGATGGAACACCTTATCCTTGGTGCCATCTCAAGGCATATCAAGGGTAAGAGGGTTATTAGGGGCAGTCATGGCTTTACCAAGGGGAAGTCATGCTTGACCAACCTCATTGCCTT
>VWYH01008995.1:14613-40567 GCA_013399365.1 Pampusana beccarii
CTGGGTCTCTTTAGTTTGGAGAAGAGGAGACTGAGGGGTAACCTTACTAGTGTTTATAAATATATAAAGGGGGAGTGTCATGAGGATGGAGCCAGGCTCTTCTCAGTGGCAACCAATGATAGGACAAGGGGCAATGGAATCAAGCTGGAACACAAGAGGTTCCACTTAAATTTGAGAAGAAACTTCTTCACAGTGAGGGTGACAGAACACTGGAACAGGCTGCCCAGGGAGGTTGTGGAGTCTCCTTCACTGGAGACATTCAAAACCTGCCTGGATGCCTTCCTGTGTAACCTCATCTAGGTGTTCCTGCTCTGGTGGGGGGATTGGACTAGATGATCTTTTGAGGTCCCTTCCACTCCCTATCATACTGTGATACTGTGATACTTCCCACTGTGTGTGGCTTAGTTTACGTGTCAGAGATTTTGTTTAAAATAATTGCTATCTAACAGCAATTGCTACTCAAAACAACAGGCAATGCAACAACATTTGCAGACAAACATCAAAACCGATCCAAACAAAAAGCCTGAAACCTTCACCAGAAACCTTACTTTAAACATCTGGAATCTGAATGTCTACATGTGAGTCAGTGAAGCTGGATTCACTTTACAGGTGGTGAAGAGGAACATGGCATGTGATATGATAGACATGCTCAGTAAATGGCCACTTCTCGCCACAGATTTAGAAGGAAAGTAAGGTGAATAGCTGAGATGTCAACATTTTAACTTGTTGAGATGTCCACAGTCTCAGTCATTTCATCATAAATCAATCAAGGGTTGTTTGTGTCTTTTCTGCCCAAAATGTCCAGTTGCTCTGTGGAGGAGTGAAGATCAAGAGATTTGAATTGTTTTCCAGAGCAGCAGTGGGGGATGATTTAGGAGCTGGAAGTCCTGAAGGCAAGTATGCTAGTGGTCTTCATCAACCTTTTGCACCACAGATTTGATGGTATGGGAAGGGGAGAAAAATCACCTATTTAAGATGGTTGTTCCTTGGGGAAAATAAAAACAAACAAACAAACAAAAAAACCCCAAACAAACAAAACCTCAACCAACCAACAACAACAAAAAACCACCAAAGCAAAAAAAACCCACAAAACATTTTTGCCAGGACTTCAGCAAAAATAAATAAATCTTCATTCCAAAATTGTTCTGTTGAAATTTTCAGTAGTCCAGTGTTTAAGGAAGATACACAATAATTTAACCTGAAAATACAGAATAACTTCTCACTTCGTACAATTTGCTTTTCTCTTAGAAATCTGGTCATACAAGGAAGCAAATTTGAGAACAGAGAACACTATGAACAGATATGGAAAAAAAATAATTAGGGATGTATTTTGTTTTCCTTTAAAGTAACAAATCAAAAGTAATTTGAAGACTTAAAGCATTGTCTGGAAGATAGTGAAGAATGTTTCCAACGACTATTAGCAAATGAATCAGCATCTTTGGAATATTATACTGCTAGAGATAATTTAAAAGTCATGAATATTTATGAGGAATTATTTTGAATAATATAAAGATGCTTTTGTAGAGTCAGTCATTGTTTCCCTTCCTATTGAAAAAACAATCTATTTTCCATCTTACTTCCACTTCATACTCATAATGTAGCAAATAGATGGCTCAATATACACCCAATTATTCCCACTTTACATCCAACGTCCAACATCTACCAGATCAAGCAAAACATGCTTTAAAATATAACACTTTCAGCTACAGAATGCTTATAACTGCAGTAACAAAAATAATAAAAGTAATAATATATTCCAATTATGGAAGAACATTCACTCAAAGTAAAGTAATTTTAAACTGAAAAAAAATGCTTTGAGATTATGGTCATATTTTTTTCTATCAAAACACCTAATATATTCTCTTTCAAAACACACTAATATAATACACAGATTACCACTTGTTAGGGTATGTTTTTGCCATAGCATAGGCTTCAAACACAGTGATTATGTTCAGTAAGTGCTTCGCACCTTTTTCAAATTCACTGAAGTAATGTAATGAAAAGTGCTTTTCAGATGTAAAAACTCTTATTTCAAAACTCTTCTTATGAACGTATTGAAGGAAAATTTAGCTCCAAATAATATCAACAAAACTTTATAATTTAGCATATTCCATCTAGCTCAACATTTATTTCTTCTTTTTTGTGCACTGTTTAAGAGCACAGATGCCTGATACTTCACCAATGTGTGGAATTATTCTGTCTGTTTGTCTAACAAAAAGGAGTTTTAGGCCAGCTTTGCCTAAAAAATGACACTTAGAGCAGACAGTGTAGATAGCTGAGGGCATCACTATTCTCATGCCACTGAAGAAAGAAAATGTAGAAATTAGCTTCTTCTACATATCCTACAATCTTTGGCCTGGAGGAGTAGTTCTACCTTACTAGGTGCAATTTGTAGGCATTTATGAAGAAGTGACCCAAGACTCCTGAGTGATTTTGTGTTTATCAGTTTTTAGATATACTTCATTGTCCTACTTTTTCAGGTACTTTTCATAAAGTATTTTTCAGCTCGAATGTGACATGTATACTCTAGCAGGAAACTATGGGGTGTTACTAATGTGAGATCCTTCGGTTAGCCTACACTGCATGCTTTTAATTGAAATCTTAACTTATTTTCTCCATGGCTGATGATCATCAAAGTGAGCTGTCAATTCTGAATTGGAAGGGAGAACCAAGTACCAAAGGTCAACATTTTTCAGCACAAATCAGTTAAAGTAATTAGATGGATAGAAATCCTTATTTATAACCATTCCTTCCTATAACGATACGCATATCAATGTTAGGTGGATAACAACAGAGCAACACAGTAAAGGAGAAATTTGTAATTGACGTTGTTAATATAAAACACTTGAGTAAATTATTAATACCATCATGAAAACTGAAGCAGTCAAAATCTTGATAATCTGTAAGTGAAGGAAGCTACCTGCTGATTTTCATGTCAATGGAAATGTGTCTACATTTGTAAAGACATGTTTTTTTAAGAGATCAAACAGCTACTTGGAAGGAAAATATAATCTAAGATGTTGCTCACTTTTCAGTGAGATTTTGAAACTCATAATGAACTAACTTGAAAATACCAGTTTGTCTGCTGCTGCTCAAACACATGCTCTGGTACTGCCTTAAAACTACCAGATGTTGCTTTCAAAAGCCACATTTGTGCTTTCTCCCATATCCTTCAAACAAGGAGCTAGCTTTTCATAAATATTTTTATTGCTATCTGATCATATTGCCCCAAAACTACAGCTGAAAACTTGCTTTTTTTGGTGATGCCCAGCGCATCTAGACCAGCTGGATAACTGATGTGAGAGTTGTTACTGCTTCATATATTCTTGTATGCTCATCAGACTTCTTTGGTCAGTTTTACGCATTAATTGGCTAGTGAGGACTGTGTCACTTTGCTTGTACTTCACCTGTCAGTAAAACAGGACCCCCTACAACCGTGGATCGCATCCCAGCAGAAGCAACACTGACTCCAGATTGGTGTCCTATGGTGTCACTGGAGCAGTGACTGGGCTGAAATGGGGCCCTGGGCTGTAGACACATGGGGGAAAAACACACAAAACACAAGGTTGCTCAAGCCTGGCAGAGCCCTCAGGGCTCCCAGCAAGGGTCGCCTAGCCCTGCAGAAACCTCAGCAAGGACCTGCTGTGGAGTGGTTTATTTGTTGTGGGCTGGTTTAAGGGACACAGAGACAGAGCAAGGGACAGGGACTGATACAGAGACAAGCGATGGGTGGCTTGGGGCTGTGTGGTGGGATCCAGGCTGCCCATGAGGAGTACTGCAAGTTGGAGGGAAGCATCGGGGAGCTGGGTCCAAGCTCAGCCAATGACTCCTGTGGTTTATATGTTATAAACAGAAGCACAATTCAGGCTATGATCTTTACCATCAAAATGCAGATTTACTAACAAAATACTGAAAACAAAACAAAAAAAAATCATTAGGGTATACGTTTATGAATGAAAACTGTGTTCATTTGAAAAGGAGGCTGCTGCTTCAGGCTCACATCACCAGGCAGAGCTCCCATCAAGGCAAAAGCACACTTCATTACTCAAACAGCTTCCCTGTCTTCAAACCTACATGGATGGAAGAAACTGAAAGTTAAGAGAAATTAGCCACTTATTTAAGGAAAACTGCTGAAAATACTTTTAAGAACATTTTATTTTTATACATCATAACAAGTGTAGACATCTTTTCATTTTTGCATGAAAGAATCTGTGACATTTTTATCTAAGTATGCAAGTACCATGAACAATAAAGTCATAAGGGCTTTCTGAAGTAATGAAGATGAATATAGCTTTCTGAGAAGATACCATGCATTAATAAGACACAAAAACTAGAATTTGACAGCTTTATGTAATCTACAAGTTAAGATTAGTTTGGATAGGTAACAGCTGTACAGTGTATGACTTGCTTAAAGAATTTTGCAAAATTTCCTTTTATTATAGGGGAACATCCATAGTTTGCAAGCTCTTCAAATAAACTAGGGGTGTCAAACTCATTTTCGCCGGGGGACATTTATGCTCTATATGTGGTGCCACACACTCTCTGTGTGCTTAATTAAAATAATAAAATAATCCACTAAAATTTTGTCAAATAACATTTAGTTTTTGAGACAGATCAATTTTACTTTGACATAGAAATTTGTAGATAAGCTTTTGATTAGCACAGAGACATACATGATTCACAGCTAAAGTAAAGCTTTCTTTAAATTGCAAAGTTAATTAAATGTTACCTACGATAATGTAAGTTTTCTGTTCCCTGTGATATACATGCTTACATATTATCCTAATTACATGAATTTATGCATCCAGTAGAAGCAGACAGTCTTTCATCTCCTTCAAAATATCTGTCTCCTGGTTCAAAGCATCTGTTTATTTCTGAGGCAGCTACTGTATTCTTCCCTACCCTTGAGTCCTTTGCTGGTTCTCTGTGGTTTGCTTTAGTGTTCACTCAATTTTTGCACTGTATTGTCCACTTTGGTTTGCATCTTTGAAGCACTTATGTGGCTTAGTCTTTCTTTATGAATGTTATGAATTGATCCCTGGATTTATTGTCAGTGCAAACAGCTATTGTTAGCAGTTAAACAATGCTTACATATAACAAGTGAAATTCATTCTTATACTCTGAACAAATACACCGCAAAGCACTTCTTAAGCATTTTGGAGTATTTAAAGTGGAACATAGGTTGGCAGACAAGGGGGGTAAGATTTTATGTTGTTTCTGGAGTGTTTTCAAAAATAATAAAGCAAATTAAAAACCAAACCAAACCAAAACACTGTGTTATGGTAGACATTATTCCACTGTCCTCCTGCATGAAAATAGCAACTCCATGAAAAGGTACATGCCAAATCTTGTCTCTTGTCTTCTTTGACTGAGATGTACTAATAGAGATGAATACACAAACCTTTCAAGACATCCAAAATCCTTCCAGTCTTTGCAAGGAAATAAACTAGAGTGCATTGTGCAGGGATTTGTATTCACATGTCGTAAATACATAATACAAAGACATCTGCTCTCTATTTTCCTAAATTGGAAATGACTTTGTTGTACTAAACCCTTAATATCCCACAGTCTTCTCAGGTGATTCTTAATTTTTCTCTTCTGTGTTCACAGTAGTTGTTTTTAACCACAGGATCTTGTGCCTGCTTGTGTGCCTTTCCAACTATAAGCCCATTCCGGTGGCGAACCTGGCACCCTCAATGAAATATTTGCAAATTCAAAGGAAAGCCTTCAAAAGGATGAAACCATTGAGACAGACTACCAGCTCCTTGAAGGATACAGACTTGAGCTGTTTATACAGTGTTTTATAAAGGAAAAAGGAGAGTCTGTACAGCTAATCTCTAACGAAGTGTGAATTATTTACAAGCAATGATAGGAGTACTGAGGTAATTCCCTAACATGACTGCTTTGTTACCTAGATAAAGCAAAAATTGCAGTTTCATAAGCAGCTACATAATGGTTTACTAAACTTTATTACTGAAAACATGATTATTTTCATTTTCAAGTTCAGCAATAGATTTTATGGATTGGGGGAGGGGGGGGGGGAGGAGATAAAAATCAAAGTTTATCTCACTTAGAACTTCAGCAAACCAGTCCCAAATAGTGCTTCCATCAAATGCTCATAGAAGCTACAGAAGCTACAGTCTCAAAATACCTAACTTCGACAGACACATGCGAGCTACATAGTCAACACTGAACATCAGTGTGTCAACACAAACAAGAGAGTGTCTTTACAGGCAGCACCTACACACCAGCAGATGTTACCCTCACCTAGGAAAACAGTTTGGAATGGGGTTTAACTCGAAGGCAGTACAGAACGAGACAAGCAGGGGCAGGGCAATGCAAGACAAGTGTACCAACCAGCAGCTTCTCTCTATCCAGCTGTCCCATTTATAACTGAATCACAGAATGGTTGAGGTTGGAAGGGACCTCTGGACGTCATCCAGTCCAACCCCTCTGTTACTGCAGGGCCATGTAAAGCTGGTTACTCAGGGCCATGTACCAATGGCTTTTCAATGTCTCCAAGGATGGAGACAACAGGGAACCTGTTCTTGTTCACCCTCACACTAAAAAAGTGTTTCCTGATGTCCAGAGGGAGCCTCTTGTGTTTCAGTTTATGCCCATCGCCTCTGATCCTGGCACTGGGCATGACTGAAGAGAGTCTTGCTCCATCCTTTTTGAACCCTCCTTCCAAGTATTTACAGATATTGATAAGATCCTCCTAAGCCTTTTCTTCTCTAGGCTGAAGAGTCCCAGCTCTCTCTATATCTTACATCCCATATATCATTACAGCTCATGTAAGAGTAGTGTATTTCTCTGGAGCACATCTGAGTGTAATAGTCCAAGCAGTGTTCTTCTAACTTATTTTTTGCATGGGTGTCTCTTCTTCATTCACTACAGTGGGATCTAGGGAGTCTACGCTTCCTAAATGTAGCCTTTGGGAATATTATCTTTATTCTCAGTGAAAGTTAATGGCACATATGTACCTCAATCGGGTTTAGAAGTTGGACTTAGGTCAGCCTCAGGCTATTTATAATCATTCAACCTTTCCAATAACTTTCAGAAAACCAAAATAGGGCTCATAAATGCCAATTGCATAGAGGTGCCATGTATATTTGTGGTGATTCATTATTATTATTATTATTATTAAAAATACGTATATTTGCAATATAAAGAGGTTAGCCTCTGTTCAAGGTACTGTATAGATTTCCAGTGACTGAGAATAATAGTTAACAGATGAGAAGGCAAATATTAAATAATTTAAACAAAAAGTGGGCAGATTATAACTGCTTTACATATTATATATACAACTAAAATAACTCAGCATTACAAATAGACCTCACAATTTTATCCTACAGAGTGTTTGAAGGAGGATGGAGGCCTGAAGTCTTAAGTAAAGACTCACAGTAAAAATGATTTGACAATATCATAATACAGCCCAACAAAATGCCCTGTAGCATCATCCCATCCAGCAGTGAGCAGCAACATGCCTCTTCATAGACAAGGCAATGACTTATTACAGCTCAAAAGAAATTATCCTGAGTACATTGCCTAGTCTTTTTATAATGTCATCAGGAAAAATTCCTATTAGGAATTAACAAGAAGAAATACACGATACAATAATTATAAAGCTAGAACCAATGAATGTTTTCTTATTACTAACAGCAACAACAAGTCTAAATAGAAAATTATATCAGCAAGCAATGCTATTATAAATTTGCACACAGGATTCTAATAAAATGTATAAATGCATTAGAGCCATCTATGTGGAAACAAATCATCTGTAAACATCGGCACTGTAACAGATGTAATGGGATTATAGTTGGAACCTGCAGTGAAACACCATGACAGACAAACTTAGTCCCCTTATGTACATCAAGTGAATATGCAATGAAAACATAAAATACAGCAGAGGAAAATCAACACAATTCATATAAAAGTCACCACAAAGGATATTTCTAAGACAATCGCAAACATCTATTACATTTCAAAGCAGCATCAGCTTGCCAAGCATGTAGGGGAGTACAAACGGGCAACAATTATAAAAGACTTGATATGTCTTGAATTGGTTTTGCTTTATTGCTGATTTCCATTTCAAAAAGTAGTTGCCATTTTATAGACATGAAATACAGCATGAATTTTTAAGTAAGGAAGATTTTAGAATCAGTCAAGGCTGTCTAAAATGTTGATACATTTCCAGGAGAACTTATAACAGTTCTTTTTGCTACAGTGTATTTTAGGGCTGTCATATAAGTAAATTTTTAAGTATGAACAGCACAGAATGGAAAGATTTATTCTAAGTCATCTAGTTGGTATATAGAACTTTACTGTAAACACAGTTAGTGTGACTGTTTTGAAGCCTTAGGTTATAGCTTTCATTTTAAAAACTTCTCCATGAAGAAAATATATTGAATCAATAAGCCTTGTAATTTCAAGGGAATTTGCATTCTGTGGGTTTTATGTTCCCATATATGGTTTTGCGTTACCATATGACAATGAATGTCAATCATAATAATAGACAAAATATCTTTTCTTCCCTGAAATTTCCCTTACTTTGAAATAATAAATTCGGTAGTTCTGTTATTCTGGGAGGTTTCAGCCAGTGTAGCACAGAGTCAGACAAGACCTATCAGTCACCAGTAGGAAGGGCACATTTTGAGATACACTTCCAGGCTCATGGCTTCCAGAGCCAAAATATTTCTACAGTTTTGTGGAAAATAGCTTGAGGGGAAAAGGCTACAATATCTACTAATGAAGCATATGGGAAATTCAAGTTTGCAATAACATACCAAAATATTTTTGTCAGTGCCCATCTCTATTTGCCTCCAAAGGAGGTTGTATTTGGGAACCTCACTAGACAAGAAAGTTAACTCCATGTAATTCTATTCTGTTTGCCTTAAGACTGAAGTTCACAAATCCGTGACAATGGAGCCTTCACCACACTGCACATACTGGTCACCCAGGACACCATTCTGATACTTTGATCTCCTAATTAGCAAGAAAAAACTATGTTTCTATTACATACTTATTGTGTGTGTGTATTTTAGAATTGGTGCTGCTTTCTGAACAGACAGATGATTTTTTTGAGACCTTTGAATGTTTACATAGCCCATAGCCAAATTTCAGAAGTGTCACCGTTGCTCTGTGCACTCAGATTTTAAAATTTTGCAAACTTTTCTGAAACAAGGTTTTAACTTAAAGGTCAATCTATGTTTCAGGTTACTCAGTTGCCTTGTGTCAGGCATACAGAGGCTTCCTAGGCATCCTTTGAAAATTTAACTCTTGTTTGAAGGAAGTTTATATTTTTTAAAGTTACTATTTTAATATTTGATTCTTAAATTCTACTTGAGCTGCTGGCCCTCCTGTCCTACTGGGGAATACCATTAAGGCACATCTGGAAGGATTAGAGTATATTTTTGGCCTGTTTTCTTTTGTATTAACTTAATATCCCTTCACTATAAACAAGCACAGCTAGGTCCTGAGGATTATCTCCCTACAGCCTTCCATGAGGATAAACAACGAAAACATTGACATTTTATTATTAATTTGCTTACATTTTTATAATCTCTTCCAGAAAGGGTGAACTCTAGCAGAGAAATGGCTCTAAAAACATTTTAGAGCATGCAGCCCTCCCACTGTTCCCAAAGCTGAACTTTTTTGTTTCCCTTCTTCCAATTTAGCACCAATAGGCTCTCTCAAAGGAGGAAGAAGCTTCCCAAAAGCTCTGATCCTTGTTGCTATATGGGATCTGTGTGGATCAGATATTCCTATGCTTCTGCTTTAAGCTGTCAGTACAGAATACAAATTGAGTTTCTGAAATATATAGAGAGTGACAGCAGGGAAGGGCTGCTACTTTCAGAAGTTGTTTGAGAGCAACTGATGTTGGATTTCTCCATTCTCCATTTTTTGTGTTCTGTTAGGGAGCATCTGGAAAGCAGAAAATTAGTGAGAACAAACTTTGTAGGTTGATGTTGTGGGCAATACAGTCAAGGAGGCTCATCCTTTTCATGTGGTGTTTAATGAGATTTACATTTACTCAGCTTTTGCAATCTCCATTACTTCTTCAAAGGAAACAGAAAGACAACCCTCTGAAATTGAAAATGGTTCTTGATTCTGCCTAGTATCTGAGTTTTGAAAATTCAACATTTTAAAATAGGAGAATTTATTACATTTATACTCATTATTAGTCAGTGGAACCACATTTGAAAGCAAATCCCCTGAAAAAAGTGTGGAATTTTAAACTCCAGTATTATTTTTATTTTTTTATCCACATACATTCTCCATAGATGACTGACACCAAACAGCATTGGAAACAAGAAAAGAAAGAGAATAGGTAAACACAGGAGAGAAACTTTCAAATTTCAGATCATGGAAGATATAAACTTAAGAAAATGTGTGTCAGTTGTGTCTCTTCCCTCTGCTCTTCATGATCACTGGCAATGGCACAGAGCAGAAGAGAATGTTAAGGCACAAAGGGAATAAGAACAGCTGATATAGTGAAACTACCAAAGTCAAACAAATCACAGTATATTGCTGATCGCAGCAATAAGTATTAAAATTTGTCTGGTTTCACCTGTAATTTTGTTATCACTGGTAATAATAGAAATAGGAAAAACACACACAGTCACCACCATCGTATTCTTGGAGAATAGTAGAGGATAATTTAGACAAGATTGCACTCAGACCAAAAACAGAGGTGAAATGAAAAATTCTAAAAAAGAATCAAAACTCTACACCAGCAGGTACACTGCATGGTACTTGGCCAAAACACCTGTTTGTTTTTTTCTTTTTAGGATCAGAACTGTCCATAACAGTATTGATGAGTCCACTAACAGAGCAAAACCAAATGTCAGCTGCTGCTATTACTTTAACCTCTATAAGAGATAGTTCAGACTAAAAAAATGACACCAACTCTCCTGTGCTTCTTCATTTAAAACATTGCTTGACCTTTGAGTGAAAACCTAGGAGAGTTTGCAAAATTTTGAAATCTGAATACACAGACCGATGGTGACAATTCTGAAATTTACCTGTGGGCTGTGTAAATGTTCAAAGGTCTCAAAAAAGAAACCTCTGTCTTTTTAGGAGACAACACCATTTTTTTCAGCATAGAGACTACAGAGGAAAAGAAAGATCTCTTTCTTACGCACTCTGCTGAGTTTGTAGTAGGATTTTCCATAATTTTCTTAGGCAATTCTCTTTGAAAGATTGCTGCACCAGGTTATTTATATGGTTACACTGAAATAGCTGTGAGTGTGACCATCATGTTGCTACTGAGTCAATTGAGAACATAAATTACCAACAATGACCTTTATTACCTCTGGGAACTTACTTCTGTAGAGCTTATAGAATAAAATTCTGCTCATCTCTTCCCTTCTCACCCTGCTATCTCCTTTCTCCACACCTAATCACTACCTGCGAAACCCTGCAGCAGCGGGGTTGGAACTAGATTATCTTTAAATGTCCCTTCCAACTCAAACCATTCCATGATCATAGAAGCAGAGATGTTCAAAGAAGATTCAAGGATTTCTGATCAGATGGGCAGATCCCAAAGACGAATCACACATGGCACAATCGACTGTCTCAGACTTCCAGAGGAAACAATAATCTGTGCTAATTTTGCTAGAGATTTTGGCATATATACTACTGTCTTCTAGAGACTACACTGATCCCAGACAAAAACTGAGGGTTGGGATGACATAGAGGAAGTCTATAGAAAGCCATACCATTTTTAAGTTATTTGAAGCTATAATATCACTAGTTTCTCTGAAATACGGGATTTTGAGTTCATTGATACCAGTTGGCAGCTTTTCAAACTTTTATGGGGTATGGGAAAAACTTTCTGCTAAAAGGACAGCATAACTAAAATCTTTACTCTGCTAGTGTCAGTTTACCCGAGCTTCATTTTCCATAGCTTTAGGGAAAGATTATTTCTTTTTTTTCTGTTCAAATGCAATCAGAGATTGTCTTCTACAATTATGTTGTAGGTCTTCAGTTCTATCTGTATTAGTCTAGCTTGCTCATGGTTTAGTAACTTATGTGTTTGTCAGTAGTACCAATGTTCATGAAGAGTAACAGCCCAATAGATCAGAGGACATGTTTTTTCATTTCCTCTGGACTGTTCCTGGAATTCAGGTTTTAGGTGCTGTAAAGAGAACATTAAAAACTTGCTGTGGCAATAAAGGTTCAAGCTTGACAAGATAAAATTAAAAAGTAGTTTGAAGCAAATAAACCTTAGAACTTTGCTTTCACGGTATGAATTGTAGCAGGCAGGGCTCTCATCATGTAAGAAGCTGTTAATAAAAACTGAGGTCAACTTTTCTGTAGAAAATGTTCCTACGAAAGGATACAACATATTCCACCTAGAAGAAAAGGGTTTCATTTGTGTCACATTACTTAGCTTTTCACTAAAGTTCACCTGCTTTTACGCAGATTTTTTTTTGTTATCTTTAAAAATATTGTTTGATTAGAAAATATCTATCAAAGCGAAAAAAATGCAAAAACATGTAATTTTGGACAGAGGTTTTACTGAAATAACTTCTTAAATACTGATATAATCAGAGAGTGGAAACTATCCTAGAATACCCAGCAGCTTAGCTACATGTGGCCTCCACATAAGATATGGGAGATATATATGCATACCCCTGTTCTTGGAAATTTTCAGATAAATATTTACTAAGCACAAAAGAAAGACTGATTCCCTTGTTCCGTAAAAGCCATTGCTTAAAGACCCTGCTTCAATTTGTATTTTGTTATTTACAGAGGTGGAAGAGGTAATGAGAGCATCAAGACTACCAACAGTCCACTTGTGAACTTGGTGTTTAGAAAACTCATCTGTTATTGGAAAGACAGAAGGTCAGACTCTGGAAAAGCATAAAGTAAATCTGAGTGACGCATCCTCAATATGCATTTTAAACACTAACTTACTGAATATTACCAGGGTGGACTTCCTGCTTGATTTTGTTCTTTGATTGCTTTTCATAGACACAGTCAGGCAGTCCGTGCCCTCATCTTAATATTAAAATGTGTAAAAAATGCTTTATTATTTCTAAAATTAGGACCTCTAAAGGCATTTATTCCACTCAGATACTTGCTTTAAGATGAAAATAATAATGTCTCAAAAAACTACTGTGTATGTTAACACAAAAATCCTTTGGTACAAGATTTTGTAGGGGGTGGTAGAGGATACTGAATCTACTCTCAGTGAGAACCAACTCTCATGGGTTTATAAGGTTCTCTGCAGGGAAAAGAAAAATCTCTAGTGACCAAGGACATGAAGCAGCCATCAAGGATCCAAAAATTTTCTCAGCCATAAAGAAAAGCTGAAGGCATTTGAAATATGCTGTCTTACAGGAACATTTTGAAAACTCTAGTTAGGTACTAAAGGTATTTTATTTAATCGGGATAGATCAATGAAAATATAATGTAAATAAGCAAATACTCATCTCACATAAAGGATAGACTATATCTTTCTGAATTTTGATCTTATGCATGTAGACACCTTAAATCTATGGTTTTGTGAGATAATGACAATACAGAGCACATCACAACAGGGATAATAACATCTAATTGCTATCAAATATAATGACCAAACCATTCTTTTTCAGTTCCGACTGTAGTAACTTCAAAAATCTACAGTTATTATTTTTTTGAATTTTTTTCAGTGTCTCAGATAATGCTTATTTCCCAATTTAAACATACCTTATTATTCCATATGCCCATATAACACTATTTTCACATCACAGTTGCAATGCAGTCTCATGATGATTTTGAATGGGTTTGAAAACCACCAATACTTACAACTGACTTCGAAACAACAACAGCAACAAAAAAGTAAAATAAAGAGTACATTTTGAGCACAAGATTTTTACAGCCTTTGGAAAAAACCACAGGAAATAATTTACTTATCTTAGCTTCCAAAATCAGAACTAAAGGCACCTTATGACTCATTCACTTCTGCAGTATAAAGTCAAACAAATAGTACTGAAGGCATTGCAGGCTATTTTAACTGTCGTAAGTCGACAAACTATACAGAAAGGACTTTCTCAGAGATTTATTGCATAGCAGGCCTGCCTCACGAGTGCCATTGTGAGAACTTGTCAGAATTAACAGCAACTACTTTTCTTTTCCTGGATAAATAACAGTTTTGAGGTTTTAACGTGTCATTTGTTTGATAAAACATTAGATCTTGTGATACTATTGAAACAATTAAATATATCCAGCTTTCCAGATAGGTTTTGTTTTAATAGGACAACAATTGATCTTTCACTACCCAGCAGTAGTTCCATGTGTAAACTGAAAATAGGCTTTATAATTAGAGGGCCAAGTAATAGCGTTTGCTGATGCAAATGCAAATCTTTTTTGAATCAGTGAAACAAAACCTGCACGTCCCTGAACAATCCCTGCTACCGCTCTTTGAGGTGAGTCCATGCTTTATTATGGAAAGGACGGAAGTCTTCACTCAGGTTAGAACCTCATGATCCTGAAGCATCTTTTTGTCTGTTGCAAACATCTTCCAGCCACACGGTCCTTTTCTGCCCTGCTTGGATCCTCCTACATTGAAATGGTCCTTCTAACATCAGCTGAATTAGCAATATAAGAAATTGCTCCTCCTAACTCTAACTGAATAGTAGACACTCCAGAGATGATCCAGAATAAAATCTGGTAACACGCTTCATTTTAAAGAAATATTCATATTTAAAGTTAAGAATATTCTAGGTTAAGGCCAGAGGGCTTATTATTTTAAATAATAAATGGATGATAGGTTGAATTTTTTTACAATATGAATAGACAGTAGTCCATTGCACTCAACAGCATTTATTTACACCAAGAGAAACTATATTTCTTCTAGCTGTTGTGACTTTCAATGATTTAATTTTGTATACTTTTTCTGTGTTTTAGCAGTATTATTATTAGTAATTCACATTAGAAAGACCTATACTCCAAATTTAGCTCCAGCCTAGACCATGCACTCCAGTCTACCTATATAAATACTTAATGAAGAAAATTCACTGAAACACTAGGTAAAAACTTTAAGAATTACCTTTTTCCCTCCTCACAGAAGGTCAGTAAAAATACCTGGAAAGATTGATGTCTGTTTATAAGAAACAAGACATAAAGGGAAATAAATGAAAAAGTGAATAAAAAACTGAGCTGACTTTTCAAACTCCAGTGTTTTACTTGTAAATGGTTTCTTCTCTTGGTACCACAGTAAAAACTACAATACAAATACTCAGAGACAGAAGATGGATCACATATCCAGATTAACCAAGAAAGCAGATCTGGGGTAACCGGCCTTGCGGAAGTACAATGCTTCTATTTATAATAATGTGTTGTTAAAATGTAATTCCTTCTTCTGCTAACTTTTACATTGCAAATTATGTGTTTGCATCTGGACAGGTTGCTGAAGACCTGTATTGCCTGATGGTGAGTGCCTTGTGAAAGATATTTCTGGCTGATTCCATATTCAACATTTTGAAACTAACAATCAGGTTTAGAGCTGTCAAAGAGATTTTTAAAAGCTCGTAGAACATGGCGTGCTACTTCTTTTTATACATTCGCAGACCCTCCTCCATCTCATGTATCATCAAAATATCTCCATATGCTTATATATTCACTCCATGAATGTGGGATCCTGAAGGGAGCGCTTTAGGCTAACTGAGAGGAAATGCAGAAGTATAGCAAGGTGCAAAAACTAAACCAGAGAACCTTTGGAAACAGTATGGTACAATAAATGCCTTACTGAAGTAGCAGACAGTAAGATGATAATAGTTTGAAAGAGATTTTGAAGTAGAAAGATTGTTTGGATTGTTTTGGTGTTTATTTTAATATGTATTCTTTGACTCGAAGATATCAGACTGTATTTACAACGTTCTTCACATAAATGCAGGCCATTCCTATACACATTTATAGTGTAGAAGACAGTGCAGAAATAATTGAAGACAATGCTCGAGGCAAGAATCTGAAGGGCTGGCTAATACTCTGTCCTTGGTTATGCACTAGGAGATATTGCATCTGTGTTTTGTACAGTAAAAGGATATGCTCTACATAGAGAGACAACAGTCAACAGCAGGGAACAGCATCCCCAGAGAGAATGCTGAGAGGCAAACTAGAGCAAAAAGACATACACTTCACTTGCCTCCATCTTCCTCCTCAATTCCTTCTGCACCTGTCATGACTGGCCTAACAGTCATTCACATTCAATGGTGCAGGTCATGGGCTACAAACTCATCAAACTCCCCAGAAATGCCTGAACTCTGCTGATTTCAATAGGCAATGCAGTGGGTTTGTTTGTTTGGTTGGTTGGTTTTATTTTTTTGTTTGTTTGTGGATTTTGTTTCCCTTTTTAAAAATTTTGTTTCATTAGTATTGGTTTCATGTTGCCCTCTTCATTAAGCTAGGAACTTCACGAAACTCTCAGATGTCAAATTTTTACAACAGCAAGATCAAAGCAAAATGAAGCAACAGGAAAAGGTAATCAGAGAGTCAAGCACTTTTGAAACATAAAAGCCACGTTTTTTGTCACTTTATAAAAGCCTCATTTTTTTTGCCACATTTATTTTTCCCCAGGTGATGGATCTCACACACACACACAAGCCCTCCCCGACCCCCGTACACACTTGTCCCACAAGAGACAGACCATAAAAGAATCTATTTGTACAGGCTGGAAATTCTATTATTATTCGTTCTAATTTTGACTATTTTGTAAGTGCCACATAATGCGCATACAGCAAGTTTCTGGAAGAACCTAGGATGCCACAAAAACCTGGTCTAACGCAGTCTAATACACTGGCATGGGTTCTCTGTTACCCTTTCTCTTTCTATGTCTCAGAAGTCATGTTCATATAATAATTTGTGGGTTTTTATTCTGGACACAACATGATACAAAGCCTTCAGCCTGTGCAGGCTAACCTCTGTGAGGAGACAGTAATGGCTCTCACCTTGATTCATTATCATGATATAAACTTAGCGAAAGGCAAATGCAGTGAACCAGGCTGAATGCTAGTTCATCTGAATCAGCTCTTCTATCCACATTGAAATGTGAATTTCTGTGTTGTAATCCTTCCTGAAGGAGGAAGAGAAGGAGGTATGATAACTCCTGGCTCTCTGTGCCAGCTCGCAACACAGAGCAGTTTTCTGTCAGTGGTTTTTCATCATGCTTGGTTTTCAGGTTATGATTCAGGCGGTCTGTCTCCATGTTAGAAATTATTTCTTTTTTATCACAATATCATTCATGTTGGAAGATTCTACAATATTTCTTACAAATGCAATGAAAAATCTTGTTTCAAAAGTGCTGAACAGAGATTGTCTCTGAAGCGGAATGTGACGACAGCTGAACAGCATAAACCAGGACTAATGTCAAAATGTTAGGACAGGAAGAAAAAGATGTATTGGTTCTTTGCCTAAGTAGAGTCTTCTGTATTGGAAACACTGCACAGAGACTGGGCAACCTTCCAGAGACTGGTTTTTCATCCCCAAAAGAAAATTTCTAATGTAAATTTGACAAAAGGCTGGCATTTCAGAGAAGATTAAAAAAACTCCAAGCAACCAAACAACAACAAAACAAACAACCAAACAGCAACAAAAACCCGCAAACAAACAAGACCAAAAAAACCAAACCAAACCAAAACCCAAACAAACAAACAAAACCAAAAAACCCCTACAACAACATTCGTAACTATTTGCAGAGCAAAATAAAGTTTGGGCTTGACAGGCAAGTAATGAAATACAAGAGTTTAAAACATGATAGTTTTAATATTATGACACCTGTTCGTCAGGTAACAGTTTGCTCACTGACAGTTTAAAATTAATCAGTGGTTATTTTTAAAAGAAAAATAAATCTGCAAGAAATCTATTAAGAAAATATTTTGAGTGTTTCTATTTTGCTTGCAAGTCTGTTCTATGTGAAAAAGATTTCATAAATTTTACAGTGAATTAAAAGGCAAACACAGATAATTTTAGATATAGGGACTACTTGAAAACTACTCTCAAGTCTAACACTGACCTCTTTTTATGACACTGGGTAAGTCCCTCTAATATTTTCTGTCTCAACCTACAAAACAAAGCAATGATTCTTTAGGATTTCTGCCTATGTGCTTACATGAAAAATATCAAAAGAGGTTTAGTCAGAGGTTTAAGTAAATACATCTTAATGATTTCCAAGGTCAACTGGCAACTACACTTCTTTGGACATCAATAAACACCCTCCACACTATTTCCATTTAACAAACTCTCGATAAATTGCATGCAAGCAGACTGGATATTCAACACTGCAGGGCTTTTTTTCTCTTTCAAGGCAAATTCTGGTATTTATGCACACAAAGGTCCAAAAAAGTATTTACTTCAAAGAAAGATGTTATTCTTTAATAACTCCTGTGGAGTAATGTCTTCTTATTGCACGACTCGCTTGTGTTCAAACTCTTACTGTACTTTTTGACTAAGAATCTGTAAAATAAATATTCTACAGGTGTGAAATATTGCATGTATTTGTCGGTTCTTCATGGGTCAACACTGCTGCACTAGGCTTACAAGATTTCCCAGGAGGTAAAGAGAGGAAGTTGGATTAGTCTTAATGAAATCTGGGTGCATTTGATGTTATATTTAACACTTAATATTAAAGGTTGGTGTAGAAATTTATATATACTAGGTCACTACTAAACTCAATATAGTGAGATCAGAGAAATTCCAGAAATTTCAGATAACATATATAGGACATTACCAGATCAGTCCTGAAGTGCATGGGCTTAAGGGAAAAAGTTTTAGATATTTTTTGTCTGAACTTTTATGTTCTTTAAAGGGCATTAACAATCTGCCATATTGTATGTATTAAAAGTACACATGTAATTAGAATGGGAGTATGTTTTCATTCTTCAAGCTTCTATTTTAAAATTATTTTATCTTCTTTTGGAATATATTGTTTTTAAAACAGATTTTATAAACTTTTAAATCTTTTACATTCAAACCTGGATGGAGGTCATTATTAGCGAGTAGCTGATAATCACATTTCACCAAAAACAGTGTATCTGTCGGAAAGTCCTGGTTATTAAAAGAACAAGTGGCATAGGGTACATCATCTGTAGTTAGTGCTCAGCAAATACTGTATTTGAACAGAGCAACTTCCCTTTTTGTCTTGAAAAACCTTTGCAAGCAAACATTGATTTCCTTATGTTTACATATCAGGGTTTTGTATTTTATGGTTATGATTAAGAGAAGGCCATTGTTTACATTTGATCTTGAGGTTTAGGAAGTTCAGTGAGACGCTTCAACTGGGACTGATTAGATGAGTCATTCATACATGTTTCTTTTTGCTGGCTAGATCCAGAAATAAATTATTTCAGAAGTTTGACAGTGCTCCATGGAGCTAGAATTCTGCTTTCTGGACTACTCAGCATGTAGCATTTTGAATTTTCCTAGGGACAAATTTCTAGGCTAGTAACAGTATTTAAGTGTTCACCAGATGAGCACAGCGAAAGACAGTTACTGTGTCTTGTGAATCTCCACCCTTTGGAAATTACAGTCAGGTTTTCAGCACACAAAATACTTTTTTTTATTTTTCATTAAGAACATATTTAATAATATACTAAACTAATGGGCAAACAGAAATTGATACAATTCTTTCTCATGTACCGAATGCATTATCTGCCAAATGTAATGACAAAAGTACATAAAAAAATAAGCAGCTTTATGAGAAGAACTAATCAATTGTAACTTCTCATAGATTGATATCTTATGTTTGATTGGTGTTGATAAATAAACTCCGAGTGCTTGTTTGTGCAGGTGTGTCCCCTACTCTCTCATAAATATGACCACAGATTCCAACACACTTTTTCTGTCATTACATGTTTACAGCCCTTCATGAATTTCTGTCTGGACATCTACTGTCATAGAGCTTGGAGGAAGTCGGTAAGTCGGTGGTCTTTGATACTTCCCTTTGTCTGTCCAACCTGGCAGAAATCAATCAATCAGTGAATGTGCTAGTATGGAAAGAGGTAAAATGATGATGTAGTAAATCACCAAATAATTTAAAAAAAAAAAAAAAGACATTGTGACCAAATGATTGGTTTGTTGCTGAGGGGGCCATAGGACCATGCCTTCGATCCAGAAGTTTACTTCCAGCAGGGGCCCACTGGAGTTTCACAACACCAGAGTCTAGAAGAGGTAACTACAGGTATTTTTAAAAAAGGAAAAAAAAATGTGATTATGAACTTGGTAGAACTGCTGTTTTAAAATTTAAAATTCTGCTTTAAAATCTGCTGTAACGAGACACTTCCTCCTGCTTATATCACCTAAAGTTTTTGTATTATTTTGTCATGACACATACCAGGTGAGTGAAAAGTTTAGCATTAGATAGTCTGAATAATACAAGCACAAAACAATTTGCATAAATTGAACAATTTCAAAATTGACAGCAAGTAGACAAAATGCGAAATTATGTATTCTTGCAAAGGTCAAATGTGCAATAACAGCACGCAGAAATTTAGGCATCTTTATTAGATTGCCTACTATAAATTATAGAATCAAGACAGAATAGAGATCAGAGAGAGGCCTCAAGAGACTTCATCATTTAGTCATATTCTTGATATGTTTATATTACCTACCACTTATATAATACATGAGCTACAGTACAATATTGCTTAAGTTAAAATAAGCAATTTGGAATAAAAGCTTTAACCTTAAAGCTACTTAAATAAAACAGTACAAACATAACATCTGTCTTGCATTTCCACTCTCTTTATATAGCAAGAGCTCCACACTGTAAAATTATGCCAGAAATGCAGCAAATTTTCAATACAAATTTACGGACTAATCATCCTCCTGAAGGTGACCCATATGTCTAAAAAAGTGACATCCAATTCATCACACTGATATGCCAGTTCATTTTTTTTTTTTTCCTGAGAAAGCTAATTACAATTATTTATTGAAATGTGATCCTTTTCTTGGAAGAAACTTGTAGTACAATGAAAGGTACATAACTCCCTATGGGATGATCTGTGGAAAGACGTACAGAGGAGTAGAAAGGATTTCTGTGGTGCTATAGTGCTTGGACTTCAGAAAATGACTATTATAGGGAGTAAAGATAATTTCTAATGTAACCCATGATACCCAATGGAAATTAGAAAAAAGAGTACTTCTATCTTTAAAAAAGATTACATGTTTCTTGTGTGGGTTGTCTGAATGAAGGCATCTTGCAGAAGTCAAAACAACTTCAGAGAGAGAAAAAAGTCATCAATAGCATAGATGTCTTACATGTGAAAACAAAATTTCCCTGCTAGTATTCACAGGCTCCATGAACCTCCTATGTTTGGAAAAAAAATTCTTATAGACTTCAGTTTCAGGAAGAAAGTTGCAATTTCCTTCAGTGATGGCAGTGTTAGATTGTGGTGGGCAGGAGAAAGTCAGAGGGCATTGTCATCCTCACTGCTCAAATGCAGACCTCTAGACTACATCAGTGTTTAAGCTGCATGTTTTATACAGTGAAGAAGTAATAATTTCAGGTTGAATAAATATTCTTTGCTGTGTGTAGGACAGGTGAAATGAAGAGTGTAAGAAGAATGAGTTTTTCAAGACTACTTAGAGCAGAGTGTTCAAGGAATCCAGGATGACACTTCGATATTTCATTTAGATAATAAGTGAAGGTTTCACTAAGTTCAAGTATTACGCCTTGATGCTTGTCATATTTTAAAAAACAAAAGGGTCTTTTGAAGTAACCACAGAAGTCATTATCATATATTTGCACTGAAAAGTTTGAGTAGTTCTTGTATTATGTATTATGTATTATGCATTATGCAAACTATCTACCCCGAGGCTGTGCAGATGCCTTTATAAAATAGCTATTGTTTCCTATTATTTTATTATGATTGGAACCTAGACATCCATGACCATTCTCAGGAATTCAATGTTTCATAAGAAGCTCACTGCTTACTTTTACTTGGGAGCTATATAGGCAAAAACATTCTCTAAAAGTCTAGAACATCTCTAACTGTGTAGAATAAGTGTGTTTGCTGCTCTGAGGTGTGATTCAGTGATGATCAGTGTGGAAATTTCTGGGAAAATGCAGTTTGGTAAGTACATCCCCCCAGCTTCCATGATCTTCAGAAGATCATTTTGCAAGTAACCAAGCTGGATATTTAGTGCTAATCAAAGAAACTGGCCAAGAGAAGTAAGAATGTCACTAAACCTGAGCTCATAGAGTATATGAGACTCAACTTTATTACTTCATGCATTTTTTTCAACTACCACCAATTGCAAAAGAAAAGCAGCAATTTTGCACTTGAGAGAAAAGTACCAACAGCAACTACATTTTTTTAAGGTGCGTAATTTCTTTCAAGATTTTTTGTTCGAAATCCATTTATTTTTTCAGAAGTAGACTTGTCATGAGAAAGTCGTTTCTTATCAGGATAATGTCATGCTAACTATTTAAAATGCCACACTGACTACAACTATGATTAAATATTTATTCAGATGTCTATTACCAGTAATTAAGGGCATCAATAATGTACCATCTAAAATTTTATTCAGTCAACAAATATTCTTCTATATTTAAAGTTAATAATTTTAAGTATGTGTGTATAGAACGTGTTGATTCTTTGAAATTACCCTTATATCTGGCCTTCAATTTTTCAATATCATTTTTTATTAAATAATGAAGTATTTTATTGAATTATTCAAGTACCTATGTCATAATATATTAGTGTCACTAGGTGCTGCAGTCTCTTAACGTTATGCATGAAATAACTTTTCTGATTTGCAAAGACACAGTAACCTGGACTGCTTAATAAAAAAAAAGTCTGGAGTCTTAACTCCAAACATACTGTTTTCTTACCAAAGCATGTGCCCCTTTTTCCACAAACTCTAGACATTTGGCAAGATGTGTAAACCTTACTAGTCTAATTTTAGAGAGGAAGCAGCATAAATAGTCTTCCAAATATTTGTGTAGTTCTTCATTACATATTCAATTATTTAAATATCCAGAGACCTCAAGAAGACCAGATACCACTGCCAGTGACAAATATCCCCACTTTTAGTGGCTATTGAGTGAAAAGCTTGAGCAAGGAGAAAAAACAATACTCATCTGACAACCATGCAAGAAATAATACAGATCTACCAGTAAGAAACAAAGCTTGTTTCAAAGTTTTTAAGATTAGTCACTACATAAAGATCTTCCTTTAGTTTTCCTTTCTGAGGGGTGAAAGATGCTAGCTCAATATTACTAAACTGAGTGCGGACAATAAACAGCATAAAACCTGTAACCTCACATACCAGAGGAACTAAAATGAAGCAAATGCAATAAGCTTCAGAGTGATATTGCACTCCTTCTTAAGAATTACCCACTGCTACTACAGAAATGTCCTTGGTGTCCTAGCTTTGCCTCATATAAATTTTTGTGGGTTTTTTTCAATTTTCAGCTCCAACAGTTTCTGTAAAAAAATGTTTAAATGCACTCTATGATCAGCAGTGAATACTGAAATAATGACTAGGTTTTGTAGCTAATTTTGGAGGCAGAAAAATCCATTAGTCCCTCTCTGCTTCAACTTCATCATTTGTAATATTGGGACAATCCTCAAATTTTTCACAAGAAAATGTATTAGCCTCCATTAGCCTCCAAAGAAAAACAAATAAAATATGTCTTCCATATTGAGAGTAAATGTATGCTTAATCCTCATACCAAATATCACAGAGTGACACATCTTAGTCTGGTCCGAACTCTGCTGAGACCAGTTTAAACACTGAGTAAAATACAATCTTGCTATTTCACCCATAAATACAGCAGCTCTTAAATATTTATCTCTCCATTTTCAGCTTCACAAATCTTTATGGTAAACTGACAAACCACACTAAATGAGGTGCTAAGGGTGCCATCTATATCACAGGTGGGTTTTTTTAATGTTGTTTCTGACCCAGTGTGTATATTGTTAATAGACTAGACTAGACTAGAATAGAATAATTTCAGTTGGAAGGGACCTACAACAAACACCTAGTTCACCTGCCTGACCATTTCAGGGCTGACCAAAAGTTAAGCATGTTGTTAAGGGCATTGTCCAAATGCCTCTTTGACAGACTTGGGGCATCAATCACCTTTCCAGGAAGCTTGTTCCAGCATTTGACCACCCTCTTGGTAAAGAAATGCTCCCTAATGCCCAGGCTAAACCTCCCCTGGTGCAGCTTTGAACCATTCCCATGCAGCCTGTCACTGGATCTCAAGGAGAAGAGCTCAGCACCTCCCTTTCCACTTTACCTTCTCAGGAAGCTGTAAAGAGCCTGAGATGAACCCTCAGCCTCCTTTACTCCAAATGAGACAAACCCAGAGTCCTCAGCAGGTCCTCATAGTACATGGCTTCCAGCCCTTCCACCAGCTTCGTAGTTCCCCTCTGGATGCATTCAAGAACCCGAACATCCTGATCAAATTGAAGGGCGCAGAACTGCACACAGTATTCAAGGTGAGGCTGCATCAACACTGAATACAGTTGGATAATCCCCTCTTTTGACTGTCTGGTTATGCTGTGTTTGATGCACCTCAGAATGCGGTTTGCACTCTTGGCTGCCAGGGCACACACCACTGACTCATATTGAGCTGCTGTCAACCAGTGCCTCCAGATCCCTTTCCGCAGGGCTGCTCTCCAGCCACTCCTCTCCCAATTTATACTGTTGCCTGGCATTACTCCATCCTAGATGAAGAATCTGGCATTTGGTCTTGTTAAGTTTTATGCATTTGATGATTGGCCAGTGGTACAATCTGTCTAGATCCCTCTGCAAGGCCTCTTGTTCCTTGAAACAGTCAACAGCACCTCCCACTTTGGTATCACCAGCAAACTTGCTAATGGTGCATTCAACTCCTGCATCCAGACAGTTGATAAATATAATGAACAGAACTGGTCCTAGAATTAAACCCTGAGGAACACCTCTGGTCACCAGTCCAATTCACTACATCCATTTGAGCCCTGCCATTCAGCCAGTTCTTCACCCAGTGAACCATGAATTCACTTATCCCAAAACCGGACATGTTTTCCAGAAGGATGCTGCGAGGGGCAGTGTCAAAAGCTTTACTAAAATCCAGAAAAACTACATCCACCACTTTTCTTTCATCCACTAGGCAGGCGAGCTTATAATAGAAGAATATCAAATTAGTTAAATAGGACTTCTCCTTTGTGAACCCATGTTCCATATTCCCTGGATACCAAAGCGTTACAGGGAGTTTTGTTGTAGAAGTATGCTTACTTTTACTGCATCAGCTTTAAAGACCTGATCAGCAAAATTATTATAGGCATTAGAGTAGCTTATGGCCTATGGGAAGAGTCGAGCCTTGTCCCACAGTGGGATGTTTTCTTCTCACAAAGAAATTGTAGAACTCTGCTCTGGTAAACTATAGTCATGCTCAGCCATCTGTCCCTGTGGAGTTGAGCTTGGGGGTCCAAGCAGGAAAATTAAAATTAAAATCTTGGGATTTCAGAGGATAATGATTTACACCCTTAGACATCCTAAAGCAGGTGTGCAGCCTGCTGTTGAAGTTAATTACCAACCATTATCAGGAAAGCTGGCATATTGCCACTTTTCTAAATGTAATATTTTTTTTTATTCTAGTGTAGGCTGAAAATATTCTTCCTCTTCATTTCAGTCTTCCTCCCATTTATGTAAGTATGTCCCAGATTTCACCTTCAAATTAATCACCTTCATTGCTGGACCACTCTCCATCATCTTTGCCAAGTCTTGGGAAACGGGAGAGGTGCCTGAGGACTGGAGATAAGCAAATGTCACTCCAGTCTTCAAAAAGGGTAAGAAGAGGACCTGGGTAACTATAGACCGGTCAGCCTCACCTCCATCCCTGGGAAATGGATGCAACACCTTATCCTTGGTGCCATCTCAAGGCATATCAAGGATAAGAGGGTTATTAGGGGCAGTCAACATGCCTTCACCAAGGGGAAGTCATGCTTGACCAACCTCATAGCCTTTTACGAGGAAATAA